>CAVNYN010281794.1:0-87892 GCA_963692815.1 Nyctanthes arbor-tristis
CTTCCGATCTTTTAAATTTTCAACAAAATGACCGTTATACCCCCTAACTTTTTAATTTTTTCAAAAAAGCTTAAAAAATAAAAAAATAGAAAAAAAAGAAAAAAAAAGCCCCAACCTACTAGGTGCCCACCCCACCATCCCCTCCCAAGATTGGCCACCGGAAACAATAGCATTTCGGTAGCCATTGCCACCAGAATGGTGCTGTTTCTGACGGCCAAAAAGGTTCCAACAGCAAAAAAGGGCGAGTGCCCCCTCCTCAATTGGCTGCAAATGGGGGAAGGCTCTCTCTTTTTTCTGGCAGCACTTGAAATGCTACCATTTCCAGTAACAGATGGGGGGACGGATTCACGCCCCCTTTTTGGCAACCAGAAAGGGTAGCATTATGGTGGGGGAATTTCTTTTTTTTTTTTTAATTTTTTTATTATTTCAAAGTTTTTTTAAAAAAATTAAAAAGTTAAGGGGTATAATGGTTATTTTATTAAAAAATTAAAGGAATAGTGACAAAAAGGATCTATTGTACGCATTTAAGAAAGGTTAGGGACTCAGGAGAGTCTTGAAAAAAGTTGAGGACCAAACTGATTCGTAATTCAAAGGTTGATGACCTTTTGTGAAATTAACCCTTTTGTGATGGGACCTTTCGATAGTATATGCGGACCAACCTTTTCCAGTATACAATTTTGATTCTGGATATTTATGCAATATAATTCATGTAGCGTGGCCTACTATAAAAGCATGATTATTGTTCTAATATTTGATTAGTGTTATTTTTATAATTATTATTGTTAAGATTATTAGATACATTTTTCGCAATTTGCCGACACGACTATGGTAAATTGATGAAACATCAATGCACACGTCTATTGTAGATGCTAACAAACCCAATGTTATATTTTTGAACAATTATTATATATAAAGCTGGTGTAATATTTGCCATTGCTTTTTATAATTGCTGATGTAGTATTGTTAATTAATATGTTATCATATATAATTACATATATACATAAATGTGTATTCCTGTTAATGCACATATGAATACGTTCTATCATATGGTCATTTATATTTGTGCCATTCTTGATTTATTGTGAGTAACAAAAATTATGTGACAGGTAAATGATTTAGCAAGAAATATTTATTACATGTTTACCGTAGAGATATTTTTAGCAAATTAAATGTGCATTTTTATTGTTTTTAAAATTGACTATAATTTTTTATTCCAATATTGAACTAATGTTTGTTTTTTGATACTCAAAATGCATAATTAATTTTCAGCAATCGAAGCATAAAATGAGGAAATTGACCAAGTCAACAATCATATGTGGTGGAAAAACACGACATTTGGAGGAGGATAGGAGTCAATTGAGGATTGATTGTAACTGTGTTTCCGATACCAAGAGAGCCTGAATTTACGAACCTTCAATTAATTCTTTTAATTTAACAACTGGAACATTAAATGATCGACCGTTGATGAATTAGAGGCGAAGCCCATTTACTGATGTCACCAACAGTACTCTCAAGCCAGTAACCTCTTCTTTTTTTAACTTTTATTGATTCGATTAATTATTTTCATATTCAAATTTTCCGGTCACTCTTTAAAGTTATAAACTCTAGAACATTCCCAATACCTGACGACATTGAAAGGCCTATTTCAAGGAGTACATCTGATTATATAATGCTCATATAACTATAGAGAAAGCAGTGATAATCTGGTATGGATGTCAACTATGCCTGATAACTTAACAGATATTCTTGGGCCTAGCAATTTATCAGCTATTCCTGGCCCTAGTAGTGCGCCTATGACAAATAATATTACTGACGTATACAATGAGAGTAAGGCGCATATTTATTTGGATTACATTATCATAGATATAATATTTGTGGAACGACATGGTTGGCACTTTTCCTAATTTAACATGTATGTGCCAAAAAATATTTATAGGTGTTCAATTCGAGGAAATACTTGAAGATTTATCTGGAGATGAAGAGAATGATATAACATATGATGGTATGTTAACTCTCATGTACATTGATTTTTCATAGTTTACTTTTTTAATATCCTATCTCAAAAATATAGTTTCATACCAGTATTTACTTTATTTTATTTACCTAATATTTAACAGAGGAAGCAACTGAATACGCAAGATGTTCAACTACAGGTATGCACACTTTTTGGAGTATGTTGAGTTGTAACTGTTTAATATCCTACTTTAGTTGTATCTATACATGTTGATTTTTAAAGTTAATTTTGATATTCTACTACTCACAATTTTTTTTATAACTATACACATGTTATATGCCAACTCAACTTTATTATTTATTAATAATATTCCAGCTTATGTTGGCCTTGATGATCCTATCTATGAATGTGAGTATTGTGGCGCCTGCTTTTGGTATGCTGAACAGCTAAAACATCGGAGTTCAAGGGCTCCAAAGTTCACACTGTGTTGCAATCAAGGAAATGTTATGCTTCCTTTAATGAAAGAACCCCCTAAGGTTTTAAATGATTTGATATTTGGATCAGAAGAAAGGAGTAGGCATTTCCTTGAAAACATTCGGTCCTATAATTCAATGTTCGCCTTCACTTCAATGGGAGGAAAAGTAAACAAAGACTTAAACACTAGTAGAACGCCGCCTATATTTAGGCTAAAAGGGCAAAATTACCATAGAATTGGTAGCCTACTTCCAAAAGATGGGAGCGAACATAAATTCTTACAGATGTACTTATCAAATCTAAGTGAAGAGATTGCTTAGAGGATTGCATCTGTCAGGTCAGATGCGTATTCCCCCTATTGTAAATACAATTATATTTTTACATTTACCATTATTTTTATACGATTGTCTTAAATCATATCTTTTAAACTTATATAGGTCTGCTGGAGGCACCACACTACATGATACATTGGTTTCTGATTTGAGAGACATGCTAGACACCTACAATGTACATGCTCAATCATTCAAGATGGCTAGGGATAGATTCAATGAGATTAACTCTAGGAATTTGAAAATGAAGCTCATTGGGAAGAAGAATTCAGAGGGGCGCACTTATAATACTCTAAGTGTTCGTGAGGTAGCAGCACTAATTGAAGGAGATTTTACCCTGAATAAAAGGAAGAGGGAATTTGTTCTTCAAACAAAGTCTGGAGATTTTCAGTTCATGTTTGAATTGAATCCTTCTTTCCTTGGATTGCAGTATCTATTGTTATTCTCATTTGGACAAGATGACTTGGGGGAGGATGTTTCCTTCACACGCGCATCTCAGACATTAGATAGGGGGAGAAAGCGTGTTATCATGAAAAATTTTTTTTCATATAGGTTGCAGGAAAGGCATAAATAATTGCCGTATGTCCTCCGATCAAGAAGGTTATTTCAGCAGTTTCAGATGGATGGCTACACAGTGATTGAATCATCGTGCTTGGCATTTATCAGATATCATCAGAAAGAGTTAAAACACAAATTATACAGTGGATTAGCTGATGCAATTGGCTGTGGTGAAAATAATGTAGCAAAGTTGGGCCAGCTAATTGTATTGCCTGAGTCATTCACGGGGAGTGCCCGTTACATGCTTCAGAATTACCAGGATGCGATGTCAACTTGTAGATAGGCTGGATATCCTCAGCGTTTCATCACATTTATGTGCAACCCTAAATGGTCTGAGGTTGTTCGTTTCGTTGGGGATAGAGATTTAAATCTAGAAGATCGGCCAGATATAATTTGTAGAATATTCAAAGTTAAACTCGATTGAGTCATTAAAGATCAAAAAGAGAACAAGTTATTTGGTGACGTTAGAGTAGGTATTTACTATTATTGAATTGAATTTAAGTCATATAATAGGATATTGAGAAAATTATTTTTTTATCATTGAAAGTAGATGTGTTTATCTTATTATATATTAACTAATCATTCTTATTTTCCATTTATATATGTAGTTATCTACACCGTGGAGCTTCAGAAATGTGGTTTGCCACATGCACATATTGTTTTATGGGTGTCTCAGAAAGATAGGCATATATCAGCCTCATATATTGATGAGATAATATCTGCAGAGATTCCAGACGAGATATCTAATCCCGATTATGATAATGCAGTGAAAGAGCTAATGGTTCATGGGTCATATGGACCGTTTAACCGGGATTCTCCTTGCATGGACAAAGGTCACTGTGCAAAGCACTTTCCAAAAAAGTTTGGATGTCGTCCGACAATTGATCAAAGTGGTTTTCTAGTTTATAGAAGGAGAGACAATGTCAGGACAATTATTAAAAATGGTGCTATTCTCGAAAACAGATTTGTCATCCCACACATTCGTACTTTGTTGCTTAAATAAAGAGCTCATATCAATGTTGAGTAATGTAACCAGACATGGTCAATCAAGTATATCAACAAAGACAATGACAGGATCATAGAGGCATTCTCTAAGACTGCAGATGTTTCTTCAGCTCAAAATGTTGATGAGTCTAAAATTTATTATGACTGTTACTATATCTTTGCTTGTGATGCTGCTTGGAGAATTTATAGATTTCATATTCATTACAGAGATGTGCCTGTTGAACGGCTGAGTTTTCATCTACCTGGAGAACATAATGTTTTCTACAATTCAAGTGAGTCTGTTGAAGCAAAGGTTAACGGGCCTACTATTCACTCAACAAGTTTTTAGCCTAGATGAAAGCAAATGAAAGGTATCTTGATGCCAGAGAATTGACATATGTTTAGTTCCCTAATAAATTCACATGGAAGTAAGCAACAAAAGAGTGGGTCCCAAGGTAGAAGGGATTTGCAGTTGGATGTATATATTTTATGTGTCCTAGCACAGGCGAGAAATACTACTTAAGAATGATGCTGAATGTTGTAAACGGCGCTACCAGTTATAAGGACTTAAGGACAGTTAATGGGATCATACATGCCACTTTTAGAGATGCATGCTACGCTAGAGGTTTACTTAACGATGATAAGGAATACGTTGATGGGATTATAGAGGCAAGTCACTGGGGCTCTGCACACTCTCTCTGTAGTCTATTTGTAACACTTTTATTATCAGACTCTTTGACCTCGCCTAACCTGGTTTGGGATCAGTGCTGGTAATATTTATCAGACAATATACTCTATAACATTAGAAATAATCTCAATGATCAAGGTATTATGTTTTAATTTCTAAATGTTTACATATAATGGCTTATGATATGCGTTTTGGTATTTCAAAATTTAATTATTCTTTAAATATATGTCTTACTTCACGTAGCTGGATTTGAACAAAGATGTGATTAAGAATTACTGTTTGGTGGAAATTGAGAAGCTTCTACAATAAAGGGGGAAGTCTTTTCTTGATTATTTAGGCATGTCTTTCCCTAATGTTTCTGACATTCCTTCTACTGATGACGGTCTCATACACGAAGAGCTGAGATATAATAGAGTTGCTTTGGCCTAGGAACACTTGAAGTTATATTGACCAACTTAACTGATGAAAAATGTTCTATGTACGACACTATAATGAGTTCTATAGATGCAAATAGTGGTGCTGTGTTCTTCTTATATGGACATGGTGGGACTGGGAAAACATATTTGCGGAAAACTTTGTCAGCAGCTATAAGATCCCATGGAGAAATAGTGTTGAACATGGCAGCCAGTGGTATAGCATTGCTCTTTTTACCTGGTGGAAGAATGGCGTACTCAAGACTTGCAAGTCCCCTCATTGCAATTGAAGATTCAACTTGCAATATAAAAGAAGGAAGTCCACTGGCTAAGCTGATTGGAATGACCAAGTTAATAATTTGGGATGAGACACCCATGATGAATAGGTACTGCTTTGAGGCTCTTGACCAGACTATGAGGGATATCCTTCGGTTCTCTCAAAATTCTGACATTGGTAAACCTTTTTGGTGGCAAAGCTATCATGTTTGGTGGTGATTCTACTAGATCTTGCCAGTCATTCCTAAAGGAACCATGCAAGATATCTTCCATGCCTCTTTGAACTCTTCTTTCTTGTGGCAACACTGTAAGGTACTGAGGCTGACAAAGAATATAAGACTTAGAAATTTTGAAGGTGATTCCACTTTGGCAGCTCTCCAAAGTTTCTCATACTGGATTATACAGGTTGGGGACTGTGTTTTAGGAGACAGTGATGATGGAGAGTCAAATATTGATATAGCAGATGATATGTTGGTACCTATCCTGTCCGATCCAATGGAGTTCCTTGTTAAGAGCACTTACCTTGATCTTCTGACGTAGAGCAACTGAGTCTCTTACCTAAATTCACGAGCCACTCTTCCACCTACTATTGATGAAGTGGACAAGGTTAATGATTATATGGTGAGCCAGAACACGTCTAAATTAAAGACATATTTAAGTTCTGATTCATCGTCTTCTTCTGATTCTGATAGTGATGTACTTCAAGAAATTCATGCTCCTAAGTATCTTAATAGCATTAGATATTTAGACTTCCTGGCCACGAGCTGAAGCTAAAGATAGGCATACCTGTCATGCTTATAAGGAATATAGACCATTCATCTGGCCTGTGCAACGGTACAAGGCTAGTAGTCACTAGGCTTGGAGATCATACTGTTGAGGCCCTGATGTTGTCAGGAGTAAATGCCGGCTAGAAATTTTTTAATCCCAGGGTCAACTTCGCTCCATCTAAAGCTAGGTTGCCATTCACTTTTCAGCGGAGACAGTTTCCACTAATGGTTTGTTATGCGATTACCATTAATAAAAGTCAAGGTCCATCCCTTGCGCATGTTGGAATTTTCTTACGTCGGCCGGTATTCACCCATGGGCAATTGTATGTAGCAGTATCTAGAGTCACAAATAGAAATGGGTTGAAATTCATGATATGTGATGGCAATGGTCAACCCAGTAGATCTACTGTGAATGTGGTGTACAAAGAGGTCTTCAACAATTTGTAAGGGCTTTTCATGTCATTCATAGGCAACTATGCATTTCAACATTGACACATTTTTAAAGCTATGTTCATAATCTATATCTATATATACATAAAAGCAAAATAGGTTCCTTTTTACCGTTTCCCGCCCATTTTCACTTGCTAAATCGAGTTAAGTCATCTCAATCATTCATTTTATCCTGCAATCTTGGCCATTCAGCATAGGTTTTAATTTTTATTTTATTTTATGTTCTTTATAGATATATTTAATTTAGCTTATTATTATCACTATATTTTCCAATTTGTAATCTCAATCACTAAATCAGATTTCATTTTATCCAAAAGTATCTCTCTTTCTTTATCTAGATTTTTATTTCTTCCTTTAATAGAGCTCATTCTATCTAAGATTTCTCAAATCTCTTTCACTCTACATTTAAACTTTCCATTCCTTATCTTGAGTAGTTTTATTTTCGATCGATTTTCTTAATTTTCGGTTTCAATTTATCTCACACCTTCTTATCACTTTTATATTGGTTCTAGTGTTCATCAATATTCTAAAAATCAGACCTATCATTGAATTAGAAAAGCTAACGGTTCAAGATCAATGGACCGATATTAATTAAATAATTGAAAAAATTATTTTTTGCCTAAAATAATGTGGATAAAGATCATTCAATTTTTGCTTCAAAAAATAAAAAAGAACTTTCAATTTTATAATTTTTTGATTTTTACTATTTAAAAAAGTTGAGATTTTATTCCTTTTTTTAATAGTGATTGAAAATGTGACTTTAGACATAGAAATGAAATCCCACATCGATTATTTTGTGAAAAGAATTAAGGATGTATACCTATATTAAGCCACTTGGAGAAGGGTTATTCATAACGGGGCCTTAATTTGTGGGCTTTAAGCTTTAAAAAATTTTAAAATTTTAATAGATTCTTATTTAAAAAAAGTTTATTGTGAACTGGTAAACCGTATTTGTTTTTATTATGCCACTCGGATTGTTTTCTGGACTGGTCTTAGAACTAGGCTGGTTATCAAAGTGGAAAAGCTAACAGTTCAACATTCAAAAGGTCGAAACATATTGAACCATGGTCTAACCGGTGTTAACTAAAAACTTAATAAATAAATACTAAATTTTATAAAATTGTTAAGTAATTAGCAAAACTCTATAAAAAGTGCAATTAAATGGCTTTTGGGCATTATAATTGAATTCCAACATAGATTTGTCATTAAAAAATATTGAAAATTTATTCCTTTTTAAAGAGCCATTGAAAATGTGACTTTAACTTTGGGCATAAAAAGGGAATCTCACATCAATTATTTAGTGAAAAGAATTTAGGATGTATACCTATATCAAGCTACTTAGAAAAGGGTTATGGCCCTAACTTATGGGCTTTGAACTTTCAAAATGTTCAAAATTTTAATGGATCATTATTGAAAAAAGCTTCTTGTGAACCGGTAAATCGTATCGTGTTTATCTGGCACCGTCAGAGTGCTTTTCTGATTGATTCAAGTATTTACCAATGTCTAGAAAATTAGACTGGTCATCGAACCAGAAAAGCTAATAGTTTAAGGTTTAAAAGGTCAAATCATATCAAGTAGGGGTCGAACCAGTTTTAATTAAAAACTTAAAAATAACTGCTAAAATTTGTAAAATTGTCAAATAATTTGCAAAACTCAATAAAAGTGCAACAAAGTGACTGTTGGGCATTATAGTTGAATTTCCACATTGATTAGTCACTAAAAAAAGGTTAAAATTTTATTCTTTTTCTAAGGGTCATTGAACATGTGCCTTTGAGCATAGCAAGGGAGTTCCATATTGGTTATTTAGTGAAAAGAATTAAGGATGTGTACATGCCTATATTAAGTTATTTAGAGAATGGGTATACATAATAGAGTCTTAGCTTGTGGGCCTTGATCTTCCAAAAAATTTAAAATTTTAATTGATTATTATTGAAAAAAGTTTTTTGTGAAGTAGTGAACCATATCTATGTCTATCTCTTATCGCTGGATTGCTTTCCGGATTGGTTCCAATATTCTCCAATGTTAAAAAAAAGACCAGTCATCAAATCGGAAAAGCTAGCAGCTCAAGGGTCAAAAGGTTAAATAGAGTATAACTGGTTTTAATTAAAAACTTAATAAATAAATGCTAAAGTTTATCAAACTGTAAAATAATTCAATCAAATTGTAAAATAATTCACAAACTCCATAATAAAAGTGCAATTAATTGACTTTTGGGCATTATGATTGAATTTCCATAGGGATTTTTTATTAAAAAAGGTTGAAATTTTATTCCCTTTTTAAGAGTCATTGAAAATATAATTTTGGATATAGAAATAGAATCTCACATTAGTTATTTAGTAAAAAGAATTGAGAATGTATGCCTATATTAAGCTACTTGGAGAAGGGTTATGCATAATAGAACCTTAGTTTATGAGCCTCGAGCTTTCAAAAAGTTCAAAATTTTAATGGATTATAATTAAAAAAACTTTATTGTGACACTGTGAACTGTATCTGTATTTATCTCGTAATATCGAATTGCTTTCAAAATTGGTTCCACATTGCTTTCCAGATTGGTTCCATACGTTAACATATTAAAATATTTAGTCTGTAGAAGGTATATGTTAAGAAATATTAGACATTATTAATACATATTAGAAAAGTTTCAAAAAACAAAAAGACAAACGAGGCAATAGATCACAATATATTTTGTAGAAAAAGTTGATGTTCACTTATAGACAATTATATATATATATATATATATATATATATCGAGGGTTATAAATTGAAAAGGTCCGAAATTATAATTTTTGTTAAAGATGATCAAACAACAAATTTTACTTTAAATAGTGTAAACATTTATTATCCTTCATCATTTATTCAAGCTATGTTTATCGGATGTAACATATTTTCCCTCGCGTTATACATTGGTAGCCTAATACAAACTACAAAAATTCACCAGTGTAGCCTAATACAAACTCCAAATTTTCTTCATTTTATTATTTTTTTTGTATACCATTTTTTTAATCTTCATTAATGAAATATATTGTATTACAGGTAGCATCTATATTTTTTTTAACACAAACATCAGTGATCAAATATTATAACTTAAAAATCTTTTTTATACAATTATGTTTAATCCTCTTGAATTACTTATGTTATCAGCTATTATTATTCCGTGCAACGCACATGTGAAGTAACTAGTATTCATTATAACAAATTCTATTTTCTTTGTTGTGTGCAAGTTGCAATCCAGCTTCCCGTTTATTTCCCCAAGATTTATAACTACCAGTATTTTACATATTGTGTACATTTCTATTATCAATGTTAAATAATTAGAGTTTTTTGGAATAGCATATCTTACAGTTTTGACGTCATTATTACTTTGGTTTTTCTTGAATGTTAGATACAATGTGTGTACTAGATTATAATCTAACATGACTTTTTTTTTCCACCTACAAACATGTCCCGATACTAGATTCGATAATTTAACCATTTTTTATATAAATTATTCTTAAACCACTTGAATTGTTTATATTATTTAGTTAGGATATCCCGTGCAATGCACGGGTGAAAACACTAGCTTGCAGTAAAAGCGGCATGAATTATTCTCCATCTTTACTACCAGTTGCTCACTTGAATACATAAGCTTATAAATAGAGAGGATAAGAAAATAAGTTCTACACATATTTCATCACTTCATTTAACCTTTTCAGTGTATTTATCATGATAACTTGCTTTGACAATTGAATTCAGCTTCACTAGAATAGCACCCATTCACAGAAGACATAATTCAAAATTTATTTAATAAATAAGAAATTTTAGAATTTGATGTTTATACATAAGTAATACAACTAAAAATAATAATAAAAATATTGATATAACTATAGAAAGATGTTGTCAAAAAAATTATAAAAACTAATATAATAACTTTTTTAATGAATCATTTTGAGTTGGAAGTAAACATGTATAGTCAATTATTTCGGTTAGAATTTGCTGTGCCCAAACACTGTCTTGTTTGCTGTCCGTCCCATAAAATCGATACACGTGTCAAAAAGTCAGCATTTTGTTTGATGCTCTTTATTTTATCAATTTATAATTGTACCTACCATTGATTTGACATTTGATTTGATAACTATTCAATTAAAACCATATATTTTCCACCTTTTCACATTCTCAATACACATTCTGCCTCTCTCTTTATTATAAATTCCCCACATTTTGACAAATAAAGAGCATCAAATAAGCTCTAATCAAATATTAATTAATTAATTAATTAAACACGTACACCGATTTTATTGGACGGACAACAACTTTATAATAAATTGTAGCATAGGCCACAAACCTTTGCATCCATTTGTAATTTTCTTCCCAAACTTTAAATTTAGACCAACCGAGACAAACCCAACTTAACTCGATTAGAAAAAATCTAATGTAAAACCCAACCCAAACCAGTACAATAGAAAATCAACGCAAAGATTAGGTTGGGTTAGGCGGGTTTTGCGTCAATCTATGTCATATTTAATGTTAAATTAAAGAGCATATCTATATATATATATATATATCTAACATATTTCACCGTTTTGGTGCAAATCCTACATTTTATAAATAGTTGTAATCATTTTTTTTCAAATGGCTCACTTTGAATTTTAACCAAACATATATAGTCAATTGTTTACCTAATATTTATTGAATAAAAATTTTATGATAAATTGCAGCATAGGCCCCCAATTGTTGCATATATTTGTAATTTCCTCCCCAAACTTTAAATTTAAACCAACAGGCCTCCAACTTTGGATTAGTAAGTACAACCTGAACCTATCTCAACTCGATTAGAAAAACTTTACTATAAAACCTAACCTAACCCAATGCAATAGGAAATCAACATAAGGATTAAGTTGGGTTAGGCAGGTTTTGTGTAACTCTATATCATATTCCAAAAGAAAGAAGTTACTTTACTTAATAAAAGAATAAGCTAATATTAAAAGTATATGCATAACTAATAGATTTCACGATTTTGGTGCAATATTTTTGACTAAAATGGTGCAAATCCTACACTATAGCAACTCATCTCGAACCCATTACATCAAATAAAAAATGTTACCTATATTTATCTAAATTACTAGTATTTAGCAATCAATTTAACTCGCAAATAAATTTGATTATTTTATGGCACACTACAGAAAGGGGAAATGAAATCTAATTATTATGTATTTACTTGAAATATACAATTTTGTTTTAAAAAAATTAAATAAGAGACTAACATAATTTTAAAGAAGACGACCTAGATACTACAATTGTTCATGTTTGAAAGCTGACTTTTTAGGAAAGGACATGATGTGAGAGGGATTAACTTTCATGTTTGCACGGTAAAATATCGGCAAACTTAAGGAATGCATAGTATAATAATATTTTATTGAGAAGATCATAAAAAAAAATATATATAAATTTTATTAAGATAATATAAATTCTGAAAAAGGTCTTTAAATACCTTATTTGTTGTTGAATTGGTTGGTTTGCTTTTATTAAATACAATGTAATATTTCTTTAGTTTGGGTACCTTCGATCTTTTTTATAATTTTTTTTCATGCTATACATGCTAAACTACGAACTTACTTCAAGATATTTTTAGATGTGAAAACTATTATCTCCATGCTTGTATAGCAAAAAACTCATGACGCGATTAAAGAACTCGATCTAAGTATCATAGTATTATAGCAAATGTTAGACGTATGTGTATCTATATGTATATATAAAAATATATATAACCTACTAAAATTTAGAATTTACATTTATTTGCGGGTTTGTCTCTCATCGTTTCTTATAAAAAGAGATATATATTAAGTGAGACTAAAATTAGAATACAAATAAGAAAAAATTATTAGTGTCATAAAACTCATATATAACTTATTAATTATTTTATTCCTTTTACATTTAGGCAAATGGTGTTGTTCAAATTTTTTAGCGTCGGATCAATGTGTTGATTAATTATGTGATAAATTGATTAATTAACAAATTGGTGAATCCTATGTCACCATGTTAAACTCTTAGTTTATTTATTAGAGTAAACTCCCTAAATATATTTTCTTAGTATATTTTGCCAGTCATTCTGGAATCTTCATATGAATTGATTGTGAAAATTACATAATAATCGCATGAATAAAAATGATTATGTGTGGTTGATTTAGGGTTAGAAATTGAAACTCTACAGATGGAAATAATAAATCAAAATGCAAGAAAAAAATAATTTAGGAAAGATTGAAGAAGATTGGAACCAAAAAAAAAAAAAAAAAAGATAGTTGACGCAATAGATAGAGGAAAGAGAAACAAAAGGATATGTAATCATATCATATATCATATAATATCATAATACAAGTGTTTTCTGGTACAATTATAATTTCATCTGGTACAATTAGAAAATGTTTTCCATCTAAAACTCTATCTGGCGTAATTGCTTAAAATGACATACCACACCGGTTGTCACTTTTATTTAAAAAATTGTTACAAATGTAATAGTGAATGATTGAACTTATGGCATATATGTTAAGAGTAACATGCTTTTAAACTATTATGTCAACTCTTTTTTTTGTTAACAATTTTCATTTATATATTACTATTCTGGCATGTTTTCACTCAAAGAAAATATTATTATTAACTACATGTATACTTAAAGGTAAATTATATTGACACTACTTTTTTTTTTTTAATCTCACCAAATTTTCAAATATATTACAATGGTAAAAATTAAAATGACAATTATAAATGTTTTTCCATTCCCATCTTCTTCCCCTCTAAGAGCACCAAAAAAACCTTAATTAATCTATTTTAATTTTTATAATAAAAAGCTATAAGAATGAAAATAAAATTTTTCTTTACTTTGTACAGTTAACTTTCTCTAATATTGATTAGTCCAATTGTGAAAAATATAATTATGTATTGCTATTTTCAAGTTTATGTTCTCGAGGCTCAAGAATTTATCCAAAATCACGCTTTGTTTTTTGCTCATAGTTATGAAATAAATAGATTGTGGTATGTAAAATCTTTATCCGTTCTATTATTTTCTAATTAAAATCTTTATATCTAATTTATCTTGTATTCTATTTAATACTTCCTTAACTAGCATATTTCCCTCTCTTATCCCTTTCTATGCAAATTCTCAAATTCTTTTCTTTGATCAAAACTCAATTCTACCTAAAATTCCTCACATTCTAAAATTAACAACACAATCTTATCAGATGTTTTTTAATACCTTTTGAATAACAACATAATCTTCGTCTTATTAGACAGCAAAATCTTATATATATATTCCTAATTTATGTTCCTAATTTAAATATTCTTATATGTTTACGACTCATTTTTTTTACAAAATATTTTATTCCGTGGAACGCAGGGGTACATAAGTAGTCAACTAAACAATAATGTAACTTTGCTCTTGTCATCTTACGGTAACTAAAATTTACAACAAATTTTAACCTGATTGTTATTTTATTTTATTTTTTTTTGCACTAATCTATATATTTACTAATGAAAGATTTAGATTCATGGCACTATATGAAATAATTGTTAATTAAGCAGCATCGCGTACTCTAAAAATATTTCTTATTCGAAACCAATAAAGTAAGATAGCATGAATATTATATAAATTTATAATACATAAAAGTAGTCATATGTAAAATAGTCATAATTATTAATATTCATTTAATTATAATTTTCAATTAACTTAGGTACTATATGATTCGAAATATGGAAAATGCATGGAAAGAATATAAATTCTGCGTAATTGATTCCCTCGAATTAATTTCAAGGGAAATGTCAATTAACATAATTAATTCTCTTAATTTTTCATCTAGAAATAGTTGTTGTTTTCCATCTTTTGGTGTTTGATAGCTATTATTTTCCATGGAAAAATCTTTCTTACAAATTTTATTATTTGATCGTTATTACTTTTTCTATAGAAATTATCAATTGTGTATATAAATTATGCTTTTTTCCATGTATTTTTTTACTTGTCAAAACTGCGAGAGCTCCAATTGTGAGCTGAATATACATTTATATTTGGGACAAAATCAAACCATGACCAATAAAAAATGATAACTAATGTCAAGCTTTTGTCTTATATAATTTTTTCATTGGACAACGATGATATGATGAGCACGTTTGAGAATAGTTATGAAGATAAGGCATATAGAGTGAGGTTTTCTGACGATTATGGTCTCGTCAAATGGTTTATCACTCATAACTCAATGAATAATTTGAGGAAAGCAACTACCCTAGTAATACACTTAATAAGTATAAGCTTATACTAAAAAAGAAATTGCAAGAAATCCAGTGAGTAATTTGTGCATAAATATGGAGATAAAACAAAGTTATCAACTTCAATAACGATCCATAATTAGAAAATTTGAAATTATTATAAGATCTTATATTCGTTAACATTAGCAAGAAATGTCATGTTATATAAAATCCCAAAAAAAGAAAAAAAGAAAATGAGAAATTCTCAATTACGTACTTGTTTTCTAATTTTTAATATTTTATAAGTTAAAAAAATAATCTATTATTTTAGTAACTATAGAATTTCAATTCTCTGGAAAATGAATTACCTAGGTCCCCCAAGGAAAATATTTTGCTTGTTTCCCTAGAAAATATGCTCACGTGACCAAAAGTGGGAAAATTTTTTTCCATAAAAAAACCAATCAAACAATACAAAAGTGGAAATTTATGTGGAAAACTAGCATGTTTGTGGAAAATTATGGCAATCAAACACACCATTATATTAATGATATATTTGTTTAATTTCTATTAATTATAAACTACGAATTTCAAGATATGTTTTATAATTGGATAATCAAATTTAACAATAATTTAAACAATTAAATGATGATAATTATTTATTAGTTATTAAACATAATATTAGTTATTGAACATAATAGTGAACCTTATTTCAAAATAGTGAATGGATAAGACAAGAGTGAATAAAAAATCAAAAATTTAGAATATCACACAAGTTACCGAAATATGAAACAAATGTCTAAAAAGGCCTTATTAACAGATTTTTTAGTGAGAAAACTACGGTATGAAGGTACCATATCTCCTTTCATTTAATTAATATATAGATATAGATTTAGTCAAATATTTCTGACAGAAATTTCTGACCGAAGCACTTGTCCATTGGAAATTTCCGATTGAAGTACTTATCCGTTGGAAATTTTCGAACGGACTTTGTTTCTGTTGAAAATGTCTAACATTCCGACGGTTCTATTAGAAATTTCCAATGGATGTGCATGCATTGGAAAATTTTAGTCGCAAATGGGCCCGTTTTTAATTGTGATATCTAGAGCTGGGCATAAAAACCAAAACCCGACTTACCCAACCCGTTCGACCTGAATTGGGTCGGTTTGGGTTGGGTTTTTTAAACCATCGGGTTCAGTTCAGTTTACAACGAGGCAATCCAAATCGGGTCAGATTCATTTTCAGGTTTGAAAGAAGAACCTGATTGAACCCGATCCGTTTGGACTAATGATGTCCGACCCTACTTTTTTAAGTCAGTTTTGTATTTTCATATACAAATTTGCATTGAAAAACGGAAATGAAAAACAATTTCCACCAAAATAGTGTCTTCTCTTATATTTACACAACTCACAAATATATAAAGATATATGGTTTCCTTCTCTCATCACACTTTAGTCTCTACAATAACAAAAGCCCAGGAGAAACCCTAGATCTTCAAACCTGCCCTTCACCTTCTAGTCCATCTTGCAGTCGCTACTCACGCGGCCCGGCCATGTTCTTCTACCGAATGGCGACTGCAACCAATCGAATCGCGACCTTCCCAACCTCTTTGTCAACATACTACAATTAAATCACTTACTTGTTTCTTATAAGTTGTAGTAATTTCTTTTCTTTCCTTTTATTTGGAAATTTCTTTTAACAATTGAGAGAGAGAGAGGGTTGTTGAGAAATTGAGCAGAAGACATGGGCGGTAGTGAAAGAAAAGTAGGGTTTCTGCTTTTATTCTCCTTGACATGTGCCAAATTGTGCTAGATTTTGAAGGAAACTAAAAATAATAATAATAAAAAGTTTAGCCCAAATTGACTCCAACTGACTTGACTCTTATTGGGTAAATTTGAGTTGGGCTTTGAATCAGATCGGGTCAGTTCGCAGATTCAAATTTGTCAACCCAATCTATGGTCGGGTCGGTGTTGGGTTCAGCCCAAGTCAGTGTTGGGTTCGGTCCAAACCCGACTAACTCGACCCCGGCACCTACGCCTAGTGATATCACATATGCGACCTTTAGTGGATCTAAATTCACAAAATATTAGGATGGTCTACATAGAGAGTGAGTGGACCCACAAGGTTTACCCTATATATTTTCCAGAAATATTTGGAACCCAGTTCCAAATTTAGCTCGTAATTAGTAGTGGCCAATTGCTTGAGAATATGCAGCACACTAGAATTCTTTAATTAAGTGAAAGAATCTTACAGTTCATTACATATATCTCAATACTTTATCATTAATAAACCCGGATGGTCTAATTAGTCAGGTCAAATTAAATATTAAACTTTATGTTCAATGTAAACAAGTAATCTTCTCTCCAAAAAAAAAAAAAATGTAAACAAGTAATCTTGTAATAGTAATTTATTAGTACATTTTAATAAAAGGCAATTAACCTTAATAAGCTCTTCTAGAACTTTCAATTGATGAATAATTGAACTTCAAATTTAACAAAATATTCTAATGGTTATAATGTTATATATTCAAGATTTATTTTATATGATGGTATATAAGATTACTTGAAATTTTTCGATATTCGTACTATTACAAAAGTACAATAAAATCCCTAATTATTATGAATCAGAATTATATTATAATCTTCAATCAAATTTGAACTGAAATCTTTAGGATATATAAAAGTATTTTAAGAAAAACTTCAAATTGTTCTAAAGTATTAAAATCCAAAATATCTTGTTACTTTGGAACATGTAGTTTCATTTGTAATACTAGCAGCGATTCTCTAATAACAATAATAAAATTTTCTACTAGATTTAGATTTATACAAATCTGTTGTTCAGGAGTAATATATATATATGTATATGAAGTGACTTAAGTCTGATCGAAGAGGCTGATTTCTTTTCCCGCCCACATTCTGCGGTGTCTACAGCACAAAATTATTTGTGGTATACATCATTTTTTTCTTTTCCTATTTTCTCAATTTCTTGATTCTCTCCATTTTTTCCTTCCGCAAATCTTGGTTTTCCTAATTTGATTCGACCAAGACCGATCTTAACCTTCTCTACTATCAATCTTCATCTTCTCCACGCTGTCAATTTCTTCCTCAATCTATCCTTCAATTACAGACGTGCCATTGAAATTCAGAAAGAACACTTTACTATGTCGATGGGCAATGTTAGATCTGGAATTGGTTTAGCCACCCAGGGTGTCGCATTTGCGCTTTGAGCCTTCCCTGCTTCCAAGCCATGGCCATCACGATGAAGCTAGTAAGAGATAAAATTTGAGATATTTAATTTCACATTATTGTTATGCAATGTATTTTACTCGATCATTGGTTTATATGTTTGCTTTTCTATAAGAATTTATTCATTGATGATTGTTTACTTAATTTCTTTATTGAATACTTATAGGCCTGTAATTGCAAATGCATTGAATCAATATAATTAACCAATTGGGTCCACTACATATTAGACTTTATGTTGTTTTGATTTTATTTGAAATGAATGTTTTCCATAGTCTATACAGATAAACGTGGTTTTGACCATTACTCCTACTTTATATATATAAGATATATGCTCAACAGTCCATACATATATAAGTGGTTTGGTTTGTTTTCTGTGGAATCAGGTCGGGCTCAGTAGAAGCACATGGTGATTTTGGCAAAAACAAAGAATTTGCGGGAGTGAAAGAAGGCATTTTTAGGAACGTGAATTTCCTAGCAACCCTCTACAAACTCTTTTTTTTTTTGCCCTCTGTTTCTAGCTTTTCTTTTTCTTTCTTCTTTGCCTTTCAACAAAGTATTTTTAATATTATGTCCAAGAAAATGTATTTTTAACATAGATTAGTTAGACACTAAGAGAAAACATGAGCAGCAATTAGAATGATGTTAGATTGAGATTATTGTTTTGTGAAATCGTTTGACTAAAAGGTGAGTCTTAGAGGATCTGACTGCTTGAGAAGAAAAATTGTATGCTTTTAGACATTTGTGGCATTGGTCTTGGTAAAGCTGTTATTTTTTATTTGTATGTTACAGCGTTTTGTACTTTTACAAGGTTGAAAGTGCTGCTGGAATCAATAGTTGGACGGAAAATACCGTGATGCATAGGTTTTGGGATTATACCAATGAACTAACTCTAGATGATGATAAAGAAACATTACATGGAGGTTATTGGCTTTCCTACGAATGTCAAAAATATAGTTCTAGTTCCTAGATGCTTTTCTTACATATATTATTGTTGACTTTTTAGGGAGAATTCATTGAAGATGCCTTCTAAATGAGCACAAACTGGATGGTGTATTCTCTATTCTATTACTAGGAATCCCAATATTTTTGCTTTTTAGATTCAAGACAAAAAAAAGGAAGAACGTTTCACCTATCCTCCCTCCTTCTAATGTTAGTAGACAACAATTTTGTTTTAGTAACAAGTATGCTTCTAAAAGTCTCCAGCCTTATTTTATTTGATTTTACTTATTCACATGATGTTATAGTTTGCTTTATTAATTTCTTTATGGATGGCAGTTGATTAAACTAAGATTTCCATATGTTTTGATATCAGTTTTCATTATTGAAAGATGTTCATCTTTTGAATCTCCCACATGGGTAATTCAAGGATTTTGGGTTTTCAGGGTAGAGAATATCAGAATTTGAGGGTTGATTTTGGCACTTCTATATATTGCACTTCTCACTATAGAAAGTTTTTTTTCTTTTATTTTGTTAAATCTTTGTTTGTTTTGTTTACTTTTTATTGTTGTGTTCTTTTTTATCCAAAATATAGAATCAAGGGCCAAGACAGTTTGTGAAAATAATGGGGAATCCTCTGAAGTTTCTTGGTGTAAGCAAGGAGTTGCATTTGGATTAGTATGCTGAAGATCTTTATAAAATTTGATTGTCATTAGATGAACTGAGTTTGCACTTTTGAAATTGTTGGGCTTCACTAACGGATTGAGTAAGAATTCGATTTTTTGATGATTGGCTAGTGGAACTTCACAGATTGTTGGGCTGTTCAATATGTTTATTATTGTTTCCTGAGAACCAATGATAAACGGATTTCATTTAGTTGTTGAAGTTTATTTTGTGTTGTTCAAGTTCTGTGTTTATGTTGTTTCAACCAGAGTAAATTGGTATCATGATTTTGCCTATGATGTGATTTGCAATAATTTTTTTAGCACATGGAAGTTAGATCTTCATGGAAATTGTGTAGTCGCTAATTTGATTATGAGTTTGAGATTAATAAAATGAGGACAGTGTGGAAAAAATATTACGCTTTTAAAGTAAAGGGCGCCCTTTTTTTTCCTGAAATTTGGTACAAAAAGGTTTGTGTCATCCATAAGCACTTCTGCTTTAGTTGGTCTGGACCGATATGTTTTCTTGTCCTATGGTTATATTTTATCTATTTTGCAGTTCTCATACGGGTTAAAGATAGAGGGCATAAATACTAATAGTGGTCTTCTTTGCTGTAGTGGTTATTAGTTATAAAAATTATGCATTGTACCTTTAGTAAATCAGACATAGACTCTTACATCATGTTATCGTTATTATCATATTATCCATGCTTGGACTTCTTTTGATCATTCAGTTTTGCTTCTGTAATGCGTCTTGGTAAATTTTGTGCACAGGTGACAAGAAAAACAATTGTCCAAGTTTGTTAATTAAAAACAAAAGTTGCTACTGCATTTACAAAATTACTTATTTTGCCCTTTTTTATATGTCAATCATCACTGCACCATAAGATGCTTTATTTTGAGAAAATTCTATCAGTTCTCAAAAGTTAGTTAAATATGAAGTTTTATTGTGCATACATCATTTTTATATGTTTATGGTTTGAGAGATTTTATTTTTTTATTTTTTATTTGAGGAATAGTTTGATGAATTTACTTCATAAAATAATTACTATGTATCTTCAAAGATGCTATTAAATTAAGAATAATGCTAAATGTCCATATCATATCATGTTCACCTTACATCCACTCCATTTGAATTGCTTACATTTCGAGATAAATTATAAACAGATTATCGTAAAATTGTCATGATATATAAGTAATTTAAACAGGTGGATATGAGGTGGAAATGAAATGAGATGAATATATCACACTATTATCTTAATATCGTTTCAAGGCACCATGTAAAACATCTTAAAGTGTTCAAAATTTTAAAACATTTTCATGTTTCAACTTTATACTATTTTTCAAATTTTTTGTTAGATTTAGTTTTCCCGTGCATCGCACAGGTACAATATTAGTATCTATTTATTTGACCTATTACTATTCTAGTCCAATATTCTTCAAGAATATTGAATTGTATGGGTTTTATAATCTCCTTTAGTGAGAAGCATTATTGCATGTATCAATCTTATATATGTGACTATCTCAAATTTATTAAGAGGTGTGCTACTTTAGGAGTAAAATAAATAATGCTTTTGGAATTAATTTAGGCTATTACTATTTCAAGAGTAATGATTTCATATTCTTCAAGAATATTGATTTGTCAAATTAAATAGATTTGGTATAAATTGTTCTTCAAGATCATGTAATGCTAATACTCTAATATTGCAACCAACTGTGAAGTATTAGATCTAGCTATATAATTAAACAAAAATTAGTAATAAATAGTAACGAAATTGATGCGCATAATGAATAAATAAAAGAAAATAAATTATTTCTACAAGAATAGTATAGAGCTATTCTTCAGTAATATTTGTGTATCGTGTTTTTTCTTCATAAAACAATAATCAGTCTCATATATCATGCTCTTCTAGAGCCAATCATATTTTTATGGAATATGGGATTTAATTGACGATTCTTTAAGAATATATCTATTTATATTGCAATAATTTTTTGATTTATCGTAACAATTATTTAATCACCTTTTTCCATAAAACACAATGAATATAAGACATAATTACAATCATTCAAGAACCACGAAAAATAATATCACCACAATAATCTTTAAGATTATTGGTACAGTTGTTTGACTGTAAAGTGGGTATATAGCCTCATGTGCATTCACATAACTTCTCTCCAAAAAGTTTGGAAGTTCAACATTAATTTTTGTAGGGAAATGTCTGATTACTGATTTCCCTTGTCAGCAAGTGTTGCATGGATACTCATTGGGTAAAAGAATCTTCTGGTTCTTTAAAAGATGCTCATGCATATTAGTAATGGAACATCACATCATTACTGCTTACGAATATACAAGTTTATCATTCCAAATCATAAAACTTTTTGGATCTTTGAACTTCTGGTTTGTTATATAATTTAATTCAATTGACTTTATATTTCTAAAATATATATCAGACGGGAGTGCTTGTAGCATTTCTTTTATTTGCTTCTGGTCAACCATAAAAGAAATTATGCAAAGACATTCAACATAATCTTCTTACATTGTTCCAATGTGATACTCATTGTAGCGAATATCTTTAAAACTAAGCAAATTTCTTCTGAATTTTCTAGAATAAAGTGCATCCCAATATATATTCTTGTATTATTTGGCAAGATTTTTGGGTCTTATGGAGCTTTCTATGAAAGACGAATAGGTAGTGGAAACATTTTGATAAGTCATCTTGTGCTACTCTATTTTATAAATAAGAAAAATTAATTATCAATAAAAATAAAATATAAATAGCACTTCAATATTGAAATAGTTCATAACAATGTATTCATAGGAGATATCTAAATCCTATATAATAATGCAATAAAGCGAACAATAAAATATTACAATAATGGATCAATTGCAATATACTCCTTCTGTCCCACAAAGATATTTCACTTTTATTTTTCACATAGATTAAGAAAATATAATTAATGTTATTGAAAATATACAATTTAAAAATATATTTAATAATATGCCCCTTCGCCTATTTAATATTTCACTCTAAATCTTCTTTATTATTGATTATCACGCACAATAATAAATATGAGTATTTTAGAAAACTAAAAAGTCAAATAAGGAAAGAGAAATATAATTTAGAACGGATAGAAAAGTAGGAATAGAAGGAATATCTTTTGGAGACGTGGGAGTAGATTTTATCCCGTCATACAGGATTTGAACGAAATCTATGCGACTTCAAGAGCATAGAAAAGTTATTACTTGTAGTGTTTCTTTTAGAAACAACTTCTTAATATTCTTTTTGAACATTGGAAGATGTAAAATTCTCACTTCTAGAGAAAATAATATTATCTTACAATATTAATATCGTTGTACTTCTTCAGGGGCAATGAATAAAGATCTATAATACATAGATAATTATATAATATACTAGAATTGTAACAACATAATAATCAATTTAAAGAAACATATTATGCAGAACATCCAATAATTAAATCAATTAATTGTACATAGATAAATGCCAAAATAGTTATTAAATATAATAAACATAAGATTCATGATTCTTATGTATTTAAATAAGGCTGGTAGTGATTATTAATAGAAAATTGGTTGCCATATTCATATAGGTTATGTAATTGGCATCCAAAATCAAAATTAAGAAGAAGATCAATTAAAATTAGAAAACCTTTATGATCTCCCTATTATTATACAAGAAAAGAAAGAAAGATAGAATTAATACAAAATGTGACTACATGATTTACATTTATTATGTAATTGCCCGCTATATATCTCTAGGGAATCAAGCAAGAAAAATTTCATAATCCCTTCATATCATAAATCAAAATATGATTGTCACCCTGACATATAGAATTAGAAGCAAAAATTCCTTTAAAATTGAAGATTCTATCCCTTTGTGCACATCTATATATAAAGACATGGATAATCAAAATAATATTTTGATACCAAGTCATTTACGTAAAAGAAAACAAAATCATAATGATATATAAAACATTAGATATAGTTACACAATGGTGGAAGGAAATGGGGTCCTCTGGGGACACTAGATCCCAGTGAAGTTCATAGAATGTTTTATTTTTATTTTTTTGTAGTTAGGAATTAAGAGTTTAAAAGTTAGCTGTCTCTCCACACCTGAATTTACTCACAATGTGCATATCCCATTTTGCCGACCCACAAACCTAGCTAAAAGGGTAGAGACATATAATACTCTTCCCAAAACCCAAGTTCCACCCCAGCCTTGTCTTTTCTACTTTTATCTTTATATTTTATCATTCCTTCCCTTCGTTACCCAATCCTTTTTCCCAATGCCAAATCACTCTCCTCTGTTAGTTTCCAAATTCCAAGAACCCTTCATCATACCCTAACCATTGAAAAAGTTTAGTTTCTTTTCTCTCACTCACACTCTAAGACCCCATGCGATGTGTTCATGCTCAAGCACAAGGGTCAACAGTTTGGCCTTTGGATTTATTCTAACAGTAAGATTAATGTTTAGGGAAAAAAGCCAAGGGGAAAAAAACTAAGGGGGAAAAATCTATTTCCAAATAATGTATAGAGGAAAAAGTAGGGGAGAGGAATATGAATTGGACACGTAGTTTTTTTTTATTAGATTGAAAGGGAAATGGAGTGGGGAAAAAGAGTATTTTACTAGATTGGAGAGGAGTGAGGGGCGGGGGAGGGGAAGCTAAATGAGGGGCCAATTAAAAAAAGCTAAATAAGAGTTAGCTTATTCCCCAATGTTTTTTTCCCCTTCTACATCACACATTATTTGGGGTGTTAGGGGAAAAACGCAATATTTGGGTTTTTCCCCAACACTAATTCTACTCTAAGTTCTAAAAATTAATACTTATTGGTCTGAAATTTCAATATTTTATTCTTCTCCAATTTGATTAGGGAAACAATAAAAGGTATCTATTATCCTTATTTTTAATCTTTTAACACATATTTACTTTTTAATTCGTTAATTAGTATTGCTTATTTCAGTGGGCATTTCCTTATTAGCCATTGTCTTTGTCTAACATTTAATTAATTTTTTATTGAGTTTATTGGCCATTGTTGACATTTAACAATTTTATTCAGATAGTCCCCTGCACTTTTATTTGCTTAATTTTAGTAGGCCAAGTATTATTTGATTCATTGCATTCTAGTGTTAATCTTAATTTGAAAATTGAAATGTAGGAACACATTGCAAGAATTGATACATTTAAAAGGAAATGTCCCTACACTGATGAGGAAAATGATCAAAATCAGAGCAAGAAAACAAGCAATGATAGATTCGATATTTTCCAACTTCCTTCAAATCCTGGTTTGAGACCTCCTATTTGATTACAATTTCAATTTTCGCAATGAAATCAGATAAGCATACTTAGAATATGGTCCTTGTCAACCACAAAATCTCAGTTTTCCAATAACAAAGTATAAAGATAAGCCGAAACGCTTCAATTCTGCTTGGTTTGATGGCCTAAGAAATTGGCTAGAGTATACTATTGAAAAGCAGGCATTATTTTGTTTGTGATGTTATCTCTTTAAGTCAAATAATGGAGAAGCAGGAGGTGATGATGCTTTTGTCGTCAAGGATTCCATAGTTGGAAAAAGAAAGACCTCAATTTCATTGTGGAGTTGCTGGGAGTTCACATAACATAGTTCGAAACATGTGTGATGCTTTGATGAATCAAGAGCAACATATTGAGATAGTTTTCTTTAAGCAGTCACAGCAAACATGATCTGAGTATTTGATTGTGTTCTTTTTCTTTTAAGTCAAAGACCTGTATTTTGTAGACATGATAATCTGAAGATTCAAATAACCAAGGTAACTTTCTTGAACTTCTACAATTTTTAGCCAACCACAATGATACAATTAAGGCAGTCACTTTAACAAATGCTCCTAAGATCGGAAGAATTAACTTCACCTAATATTCAGAAAGATGTAAGTGTGGCTGTTGTTGAAATTACTGGTATTATAATTGAAGATATGAGAAATTATTTATTTTCAATTTTAGTTGACGAATCTCGTGATGTCTTAATAAAAGAGCAAATGTGTGTTGTTTTCTGTTATGTGAACAAGATTGGTCATGTGGTTGAGCATTTTGTAGGCATTGAACATGTTTCTAATACTACAGGTTTATCATTACAGCTGCAATTGATAACTTCTTCTCTAATAATGGATTAAGTATAGATAGATTAAGAGGACAAGGGTACGCTAGTGCTAGCAATATTCAAGGAAAAGAAAATCCCACAGCTTTTTATATCCATTGTTTTGATCATTGATAGGTGTTGAATTTTGATGTTTAATTCCCTATATGTGTCATTAATTATATAATATTATTTTTAAAATTCCGTATTTATGTTTAGCTTGGTCAATTGTAAGTTCAACCTAAGATAGGAATGAAATAGTACAAATTGGGACGAGTTCAGTTTAATTCAGCACGAATTACAAAGTTCAGGGGGTCAAAACAAACAGAATTAGAAATTGAAGGACAAAAATTGAAGCGCTTAGATGGCATGTATGCGGCCGCATGTGGTAAAGAAAAGCAGCTGAGGAAATGTGCGGCCATGCGGCCCTGGTTAGATACGTCGAAAATCATGCGACTGCATGGGTATGGGTCTAAACCAAGCGACCATATGCGGTCTGTTTCAAAAAGTATGCGGCGGTACGCTACTATTCCATATCGCCAGGTGAGGTTGCAACATAGAAGAACAGAAACATGACTAAAGAATTTTGAAGGTCCATGCAGCCTCATGGATCCCTCATGTGGCTGCATGATTTTATATTTGCTCAAATATTTGATTTTTCCAAGTTTACTTAATTCTTTTTATGGTAAATTTAGTGCACGAATGTTATTCTTTCTTTAGAGTTTTTGGACCTTATATAAAGATGTTTAGCCTAGTTTTGAGAGATATATTGACATATGCATTCTAAATACTTGTTTCTTTGAGGTTTCTATTGAAGTTTGGTACTGTAGCCATTAGGTCGCAAAGGGACAAAAGTCAACAAATATTAATGGCCTAACGACCAAAAGACTGAAAGACCTAAAAAGCCCGTTTCAGCCACCTCTAAGGCAAGTCTCCATTCCTATGTTCTTGCGTTTAGGATGTCTAGGCTCTACATAACAAGCTCACAGTACCCCAACCCAATGCTACGACCTGATGAGCACGACAGCTAAGCACCCGTTGGGAAACCCACGTAAGGAACCTTACCACTTAAGGCTGATGAGACTTTAGCATTAAATGCAAGGTCATGGCCACGGGTCCCAAACATGACTTAACTAGTCAATGGTTGAAAAGTAGAGGTCAAATTCCAGCTGACATGACGCATAGGTCATTCATGTGGGCTCTGCATTAAATGTATGTAATTATCACCCTCATGCAACTAGCAAAGGAGGTATTATAAATAGAGGCAAACGAAGCCAAAAGGAAGAGATCCAAATAAAATCTCATTCTTCTGATCTTTAGCACGTTTATTCTCTTCCATTTATTGCAAACATTCCTTGCTTTTTACACATTAACTACAAAAGCCGACTCAAATACAAATTTCCCACGAATACAAATCTTGTCTATTGAGCCAAAGGCTAAATTTGATATCAACAAATTGTTGCCATATGTGGGAAACTCTACTAAAAGTTGTGTAAAAAACACCTGTCGAAAGGAAATGAGTGGAAAATGTTTAGGAAGCCAAAGAACAAGAAGCAGTGATGCTAGATTACCTCCTGGGTTTCAAAGGAACCGAAGCATGACCAGTACCGGTCCCTTATGGCCGCCGGCGGCCGTAGAAACTGAGTCCCTCTAGCGGCAAGTGGAAGCCCTCGCCGAGGAAGTGTAGTGGCTACAACCACATAACCCACCAACTTCCCAACAACACAAGTCCAAAAGCATCGTTAGGGGCAGCGTTTTCACAAGGTTGGGCCCCTGAGGTCGCCTGAACCATAGTGACCAAACAAGCACGAATGAAGGAGAAAGAGCCCGACACTCGCTAGTTATTGCTAATATACCGTAAGCTCGACCCTAGAAATTCTCTGAGGTCACTAGCCAGCCTTTCAACAGACCTACGAGTTGGGTCAATTGAGAAAATGACTAAACGACCTTGAATAAAAACAATTTAGGGTAAAAGAAGTTTCCAGCCAAAGGAAGGACAAGAAACCTTCTACCATTCTTGAGCCGATTACAGTCCTTAGCATTTTCATAGAATACATCTTCGACCTTCTAAAGAGAAACCCGATCTTGCTTGAGGCAAAACTGGTAGGAAGGGGAATGAAAAACACAGACCAATCCAAATACTGTAGGTACCATAGGGCCGTGGGGCACGACACAAACAACTGTAGACACCTAAGGCGGGAAATTGAATGTCTGATTGGACGGGGATACTTGGGTGACTTTATAGTATCTCACCAAGGGCTGGAATGACAAGCTCATTTCCTAGCATACCTTGAAACCCTACCTGCTAATAACCGACCTCCCGCTGAGATCCGCATGCCCAGCATCAGATACCTTGACGCAGATGGTTCTAGGAGACAAAGGGGAGATTTCATGCGTAAGGCCCAGATCTCCTATCACTCGCCCAAGAAACATTTCCCTACCTTTCTAGCGAGTTCCTTCTCTCCTCTCTATCGGACTGTCAGAAACCAGCCAAATCTCCATATGAGTGCCCTAGTCATTACCATGACAATATCTAGGGCCAAAATTCAGAAAACCCTGCTAGATAATGGCAGCACCACAAACATTATCTATTGGGGGACTTTCTAACAGATGAAGATGTATCCTGGGGATATATAGCCCTACGAGGTTAGGCTTCAAGGCTTTACTGGAGACCAAATAAAAGCCAAGGGTTAGGCCACACTCCCTATTGAGTTAGAGGACAGCCCCCGCAGAAGGAAAATTTTGGCAAACTTCCTTATTGTAGACGTACCTTTGAGCTACAACGCCATACTCGGGCGACTCCTCTTGTACGAGCTTAGAGCCACGATCTCGGTATTCCGTCACGTCATAGAGTTCCCTACCACTAAAGGAATTGCAACCATATGAGACGACCAGCCCTCGTCGCCAAAACTCAGCCCAAAATGCGCCACTAACATGAAATGTCCGTTAGAAGTTTATACCCTAGATCCAAGAGTCAGTAATTTTAACGCACAAGCCTACCTAGGTGATGAGCTCGAGACCATAAGACTAAGCGATGATAGGCCAGAAATTGAACTCAAAATTGGGGCAGGGCTGGAGGAGCCGATGAGAACCTTACTAGTCCAATTCCTTAAACAGAACTTAGATGTTCTTGCATGGGCCCATGAGGACATAGATGGCATCGACCCCAAACAAGTCTGCCATAAACTTAATGTTGACCCTACGGCCATGCCCATAAAATAGAAATGACAACCCCTCAACGGTGAAAGATATGAGGCCCTGGCCAAGGAGGTAGACAAACTGCTTGGAAATAAATTTATAAGAGAAGAGCTGTACCCTCAATGGGTCGCCAATCCCCTCCTGGTTAAGAAGAGTAACGGCACTTGGAGAATCTGCATAGACTTTACAGATCTGAACAAAGCCTATGCTAAAGATAACTTTTCCCTGCCCATAATTGACCACCACTAGACACGAGCTGTTAACTTTCATGGATGCTTATTCGGGTTATCATCAAATTCCCATACACCTATGGAATGAGGAGCACACTTCGTTTGTAATAGATAGAGGACTCTATGGCTACAAGATAATGCCATTCAGGTTAGAAAATGCAAGGGGAACTTACCAGCTGGTAAACTCCATGTTCAAAAATCAGCTCGGCAAGACCATGAAAGTATACATCGATGACATGCTCATCAAAAGCCTTCAAGATGAGCAGCGTATTGTGGACCTCTCCAGAAGTTCCAAGTCCTAAGAAGTTACATGATGAAGCTCAATCCAAAGCCTCAGGCTTATTCTTAGGATACATAGTTAACGAGACAGGAATCGAAGCAAACCCTGAAACGGTTAAGGCAATCCTTGATATAGAGCCCCTAAAGTCGGTAAAGGAAGTCCAGGAACTAACAGGGCGAATTGCTGCACTAAATGGCTTTGTGTCACAGTCAACAGACAAATGCAAGCCCTTTTTTGAGACCATTAAAAGATCAAAGGAATTCACAAGGATAGAGGAGTGTTAGGTCGCTTTCACAAAGCTAAAGGAACACATTTTCTCTCCTCTCCTATTATCTAAACTGTTGATAGGGGAAACGTTGTCCTTGTATTTGGCCATGTCAGAATCCTCAATCAGCGCAGCATTGGTCAGAACAAAAGGATCGGCCTAGCTCCTAGTATACTATGTGAGTCATGCTTTACAAATTCAGAGCTCAAATATCCACCTATGGAGAAGCTCGTGTACGCCCTTGTGATTGCCTCGAAGAAACTCCGGTCCTATTTCCTTGAGTACACGATCAACATCTTAACTAGTGCCCCTTGAGATAGGTCTTTCAAAAACCTGACCACTCCAGTCACTTGGTCAAGTGGTCTATTGAGCTCAGTCAATACGACATTAACTACAAGCCAAGGATGGCCATCAAAGGCCAAGCCCTGGCCGGCTTTATTGCCTAGCTTACGCCCGCTGAGTCTAGCTTCGGCAGCACAGAACCCTTAGCATGGGAACTGGACGCCGATGGATCTTCCACAAGCCATGCCTTTGGAGCCGAGATTGTTTTGATCAGCTCCACAGAGAATTATTACTGCCAAGCTTTCAAATTCGGTTTCACTACAATCAATAATGAGGTAGAATAAAAAGCAGTTTTGGTAGGAGTCAGCATGGCAAAATTAATGGGGGTCAAGAGATTGATCATCAAGAGTGACTCTCAACTCATCGTAAACCAAACAAGTAGAGTTTACGAGGTATGATAGGAAAGGCTTTCCCAGTACCAGAACAGGTAGCTGGAGGAACTGAAGATGAATCCCTCAAGCTGAAAATAGTCACGCTGATGCTTTAGTAAAGCTTGCAACCAGCAAGGGAGCAAGCGAGCTCCAAAGCATCCTGATCGGCAAACTCACAACCTCATCAATCGACAAAGCAGGAGTAGCAGTGATGAACCAAACTAGCAGATGGATAGATCCTATCATCCAGTTCCTAAAGGAGGGAGTAGCCCCCCTGGTGTGAAGGCCAGAAAGCTCAGACACTAGGCTACTAGATTCTCGCTCATTGATGGAAAGATATACAAAAAAAGCTTCGCCAGGACACTGCTAAAATGCATCACACCTACAAAAGCACGAACCGTACTGAAAGAAGTACATTCTGGGGTTTGCGGCAACTACTCAGGCGGACAAGTCCTAGCACACAAAATACTAAGGCAAGGATATTTTCAGCCTAGAGTCAGGAAAGATACAATTGACTCCGCCAAAGCTTGCGATGAATGCCAAAGGTTCACCCCCTCATCAAGAGCCCACCAGAAGAGCTAACCTCAGTCACAGGGCCGTGGCCTTTTGCCAAGTGAAGGGTAGATCTCATTGGCCGTCTACCAAAAGGCAAAGGGAGAACTCAGTTCACTATCATTGCAGTCGACTATTTCACAAAATAGGTCAAAGCTAAAGAACTGGCCACTATCACGGAACAGAGAACAACAAGGTTCATTTGGAAGTTAATTGTATGAAGATTTGGGTGGCGAATGCCATAGTCACAGACAACGGCAAGCAATTCGACAACACAAGATTTAGAATGTTTTGTGAAGATTTGGCATAAAGGACTTCTACTCCACCCTACATCACCTGCAAGCTAATAGACAAGTTGAAGCGGCCAATAAGATTATCAAATAGACATTAAAAAAGTGCTTGGAGGCCTTAAAGGGAAGCTGGGCCGAAGAGCTGCATGCGGTTTTGTGGTCCTATCGAGTGACCTACCGAACCTCAACCTGTGAAACACCTTTCTCTCTCACATACAGAACTGAGGCAATGGTCCCTATTGAATTAGATGTCCCTACCTCCATGGTAGCACATTTCAATGAAATGGGAAACAACAAGTGCCTTGCAAACAACCTCGACCTTATTGCTGAAAAAAAGGAGTTGGCTGAAATCAGAAATATAGCATATAAACAGAAGTGTGCTAGGTTTTACAACATCATGGTCAAAGTACACCACTTCGAAGTGGGAGACCAAGTCTTGCGCAAAGTGTTCCTCTCCACTAAAGAGCTGGCCTCAGCAACCCTGGGTCCCAGTTGGAAAGGTTCCTACTGAGTCAAGCGAATTTTGCTAAATGGGGCTTACAAGTTGAAGACATGTAAGGGAACGAGTTAATAAACCCTTGGAACGCAAAACACCTGAAGAAATGCTACCAGTAGCCAACTATCAACTCTAAAGAACCTTGAACCCGGAACTAACAGGCCATGTTTGGTAAATTAAATAATTCATGTGTATCTATTTAGTTCATTTAAAGAATCATGCCCATGTTTTTCTACGACCTCAAATAAGATAAATCTACGACTAAGTAAAGGTTAAAGCGACCATGGCCGGAGCAAGCATCCTGCTAATGACGTAACACTTTTCTAAAATAGATTTGACTTATCGGCACGAGAAACAACTAAAACAAGTTCTCAGTCAACAACCTCACATCCAGTTAATGGTTACGCGAACAAGGTTGTGGCGAACCCTCGACTAGCGACCTAACACTTGCGATAATGGGTTACGCAATTGAAGCTAAAACAAGCTTCTTGTTAAAGCTTCTAGTTAAACGGCCTCAACTTGGCACAAAATCCTCACTCGAATCCATTGTACGTGACCTAAAGCAGAATGAGCTTCTGCTTATACGTCCTAACACTTTGGTTTGTGGATTTGCCCAAAGGCATTGTACAGTGCAGGCCAAATCAATTTTAATGAACAAACAGTTATGAAAACTTTTTCATTTCATAAGTACAGGGAGATCTCAAAAAGAAAAAATAACAGAGGGTGAAGCTCCAGATCTAATCTCCCAGATCAGGGACCTCGACCTCCTCAGCAGCTGGAGCCTCAACCTCTGCATCCTCATCATCAGAGCTCTTGTAGATGTAGTCATGTTTGAGCTTGGCTACTTGCTCTTTGAGGAAATCAAGATCATACTCAGGCAGGGCCTTAATGACCTCTTGAAGAACATCCATGGCTGTCTCTTAATATAGCTTGGCGTTGGCTTGCTTGTACTCCTCTGATCTTTTGTATCTGGCCACCGCCTCTCTGTACCTAATTAGCTGCACAGACACAGCACTGTTCTCAATCTTTTTCCCAGAGACCTCTAGGTCATTTCTCAATAGGGCGGCCTCATCCTTGGAAACTGCCAGATACTACTTCTTTTCCTTCAGCGACAGCTTGGCCTCCTCGTTTGCCTTGCTGGCCAAATCCACCTTTTTGGTCAGCTTCTTTATGTCCTGGATTACCCTATAGATGCTAGCTTCCACTTACTAGTCCAAGACATTCGAGCAGCCTTGCATAGCTATGCTTGCTTGTAGGATCTCAATAAGTGACATGGAGTTCGCATGCTTCTCCCACTTCTTGGACCAGCTCTTGGCCATGTTGCTCATGGCATCACCGAGATTCCCAGGGAGCCCTTCCAGAATGGTCTTGAGCGGCCTCTTTGAGAGGTTGAAACTAAACAGAGCCTTAGGCCTCTTATCTTTCATTTTTTCAGCAAGGCCTCGCAGTTTGGTTGAATTGGGAAGAACAGGTAGTCTGCCAGCAGGTCCAAAACTCTTTTCTCCTAAATCAATGTTCCCTCCCTGCCTAACATCATAATTGGAGGCAGGGAGATAGGAGATGAGTCAGTGGGAGTAGATGAGGGAGCAGCCCTCTATCACTTGGTAGAGGAGTCAATAGCCGCAAGGTTGGCTTCTTTAGCTACCCGCGGCCTTCTCGCAAAGTCTTTTCCGTTGCTTCTTTTTCTCCAAAGCAGCAGCAACTTCTTCAGTGGACCTCATCTTTTGAATTGTTTCTTGGCGGTTTTCCTAACCTAGAAAAGGAAAAAAGCATGTGTCAGGTCATCATACGGACATAAATAGATCTATAGCACGTTTGCAACTTACTGTTGTTGTTTGGACTGTGGTCGCTACGTTCTAACCTCGGTGCTGAAAGACCAACTTTGATCACAGTATCCTCCTTGGTCAGGTCCTTATCTTGGTAAGCTTGAGCTTCCAACCCAGCAACTTCTTGAGCTCATTCTTTGAAGGTCGAGGATATCAACTGCGACCTATCGACTCCTGAAATGAAAGGGAGAAAAATAAGTATTAGCTCGTCAGATCAGAAAAAGAGTTTCCTAGGTAGCTACTTACGAGTATTTGCACAGGTGGTCACCACATTTGTATCCTCATGGCCTGGGGCTGGCAGGGTCCTCTAGTCACCCCCTACCTTGAACCAGCTCTCCTTCCATTATGGGACTAAGTCTGGTACCCCTTTTAGCAGATTTGGGCTTCTGATTTTGTGCGAGTAGCTACATAGAACCAACCTCTTCCTCTATATGGAGAGGATTTCAACAAGTAATAGGAGTCAAAATCCTCAGGGCTAGAGAATTCCCTACCCTTGTGTTGCCATAAGACGAAAACCCTATTATGGTCTTCCACCCTATTGGTGGAATCTGCGAGGGAGCAACCTCCAGAACTGCAACAACTGGGTCACAGGCCTCAGAAGAGGGACCTTGAACCCAACCTGAAACATCTTTGTATTCGTAGTGATGCACTCCCTCGGAGGATTATGGGGCCTCTCCTCTTCATAAGGAAGCCACAACGCTACTCAGTACACCATACCCGTGATGAACGAGATGTAAATCCCCTTTCTCCATCTGCGAGGGAATGTCCTTGGCTGACCACGACAGGCTCTTCTCCAATACCATCGCGCCCGAAGACACCGACTAGAGCTTGCCCCCGTTTCTTCCTCTTCTGCTTTACCCTCTCTCTCCTCCTACTCAACTGGGACCTCCAGTTCCTCTACCTCTTCACTGGACCAGCCAGCCCTCACTCGAGAAAGCTCCCATTCTCCAGTCATTTTACTAACCTAAGGCTACCCAAAGAGATCCTAGGAATTACAATGAAGAATTACCTTAGAAAGTGAGAATCCCTTGAAGATAAAAACCTTTCCGTGAAGTGAATAGAAAATGTAGGAAAAAAAATAGAGGAGAAGGGAGAAGTATAATAAGGTTGGGTATGGTATGACGACCGCGTGATGCTTTGGGAAACAAAAGGGCAACAATCAAATTAATGATTACTGCCTTTAAGTCTTTGAGACACGCCATCCAATCAAAAGAGTAACACATGGCTAAATGCGCCATCTCAACTGTTTTGAAATTCAAAGAGTCTAATTTCGAGCAGCAAAAAGTTTGAAGGGAATTATCAGCAAAGCTTCAAGGCCACTAACTCTGAGGGTTAGAAATAGTGACCTTGAGGGGGCATTTTTGTAGCCATCTGGTCGCAAAGGGCCAAAAGTCAACAATTGTCAATGGCCTAACGACCAAAAGATCGAAAGACCTAAAAAACCCGTTTCAGCAACCTCTAAGGTCCATTCCTATGTTCTTGCGTTCAGGACTTTTGGGCACTATGATAAGGGGCTCACAGTGCCCCAACCAGACACTGTAACTTAACGAGCACGACTGCTAAGCAATCATTGAGGAACCCACATGAGGGACCTTATCGCTTATGGCTAATAGGACTTTAGCATTAAATGCAAGGTGATGGCCACCAGTCCCACACATGACTTAAGTAGTCATTGGTCGAAAAGTAGAGGTCAAATCCTAGCTAACATGATGCATAGGTCATTTATGTGGGCTCTGCATTAAATAATGTAATTATCGCCCCTATGCAACTAGCAAATGGGGTATTATAAATAGTGGCAAACGAAGCCAAAAAGAAGAAACCCAAATAAAATCTCATTCTTCTTGTCTTTGACACATTTACTCTCTTCTATTTATTGTAAACATTCTTTGACTTTTGCACATTAACTATACAAGCCGATTTGAATACAAATTTCCTACAAGTACAAATCTTGTTTGTTGAGTGTTGAGTCAAAGGCTAAATTTGATATCAAGAGGTAAGGTTTCTGAAGAAAAGTTTGTGATTGAGAATATTGGTGCAATAAATCTTTTTCTCCAGCCTTATTTATCAAAACCTGGTGATGTATTCTTGCTCTTTTGTGATTAATTTTATCAATTCCATGAGTAGCTAAACTTCTTTTCTTAGGACGAGCAATGTAGCCCCATTGCGAACTCTAGTGTTAGTTTGTTGATTCAACGCCCAAAAATTGGTCTCTAGTTAATTTCTCATCGTTATTTTGTACGGCTTTCACTTATTTGGTGCTCGAATTTTTAGATGTTTATTGGTTTGTGTGGAACTTGAGAGAGAAATGCATGAACTAGGTTAGACGATAAAGGACATTAATTTAGACAAAAACAAAGAGATTTGCTTGTAGTTAGTACGATCACGTAAATTGAACTATAGGAATATTTCACTTAAATTCAATTATCCCTTGTATCAGTAGCGAAGAAACAAACAGAGATTGGCAGGCTAATATGGCAGCTAATATGGTATATATTGTTGGTGTATCAACAAAACGAAGTGATCCTTTTCGAGAGAAACAAGCAGCTAAAATTTTTCAAGCACTAAATGATGGTGAAATATCAAGTGGATGAGGGCTTAATAAAGAGACTTCTTTGAAATGTTCTGGTAATACTCATTGGGGCTCTCATTATGGTACATTACTTAATTTGATGAGAATGTTTTCAGCTATAGTTAATGTCCTTGAAATGATTTCCATTGATGGATCAAGTTCTAAAAAAAAATGGTGAAGCAAATTATTTGCTGGAGTTGGTGCCACTGGTAGAGCTAGCTAAGGACTAGTGTAGTTGTCGACCACACTGAACTCTAAACACTTCTTTTTGGGTTGTTTTTTGCTGTTTTCTTTTAAAGCTGTAAAAATTGAGTCTTGCAGAGAGGGAAAGCTCTTGTAGAAGATGAACAGGAGAGGAATAGTCAATAGTAATTAGCAATCAAGTACATAACCTTTCCCAATTCCCAGGATGTTAACACGGTTGTATTTACTTCTCTTTCTTTTAACTAGCATTTGACCTACTTATTGACCCAACAACCACATCCCCTCCATATCTATCCTTTTTTTTTACATTATCTTATTTATCATTATTATCTAATAGTGAAACTTTTTATAATCTCTTTAATTTTCATAATTTTTCTTAATTAAGTTGCTTTATTTAAAAAGTTATTGGTAATTTTCTTTCGTAAAACAAGTTTTTAGTGATGTCATTCTTCTTAAGTTTGGTAAACATTATGAAAAATAGCTAATAGCTTAACATTTGACAGCATAAATTATATGACAATGTACCTTCTCAAAAAACATGTGAGTATACAAATGTATTTACTCTATCAATGAACTGGAAGAATTTCAACATTTTTTTAGGAAGTTTCAACAATATATATTAGTCTAAAAAAACTATCATTTTTATGAGTTTGTTTAAAAAATTTTGCTCTTAATAAATTTTGACCACACTGGATAGAATTGCTAGCTACGCTACTCGTTGATACAATCATTTGGCTTTGCCTTTAATATGATTCTCATGAAAAACATCTTAGCAATTTCAAATGAATTATCAAATGCTATACAAAGAAAGGATAAGGATATTGTAAATGCCATGAATTATCAAAGGCTATACAAAGGAAGAATCAGGATATTGTAAATGCCATGGCTTTAGTGAAATTATATAAACAAAGGCTTCAAATGATGAGGAGAGTAGATGCGACTCATTTTTAGAGCAAGTCCATTCTTTTGGTAAAAAACATGACATTGATGTTCCTGATAGAAATGGAATGGCTATACGTCGAGGCCGCTCATAAAGAAATATTGAAGAAATCACAAATTTGTATCACTATTGTGTGGATATTTTTTATGCTATCATTGATACACAGCTTCAGGAATTGAATGATCACTTTAGTGAGATGAACTCTGAATTACTTCTTTGCATTGCATCTTTGTGTCCAAGTGATTTGTTTGCTGCTTTTGACAAGGGAAAACTAATCCGTCTTGCTCAGTATTATCCAGCTAATTTTTCAGAGATAGATTTATTGGTACTTAATGATCAACCAGAGACTTATATTCTTGATGTGCTCTCCTGCCATGAGTTTGGAGAATTGCACAATCGAAACGGAGATCAATAGATGAATGACGGTTTAGCTGTTTACATTCAAAATAATGTATTTGACAAAGTTGAAAATAACGCCATCATATGGCGTCACAAAAATATGAGAACCCATAGAGAACAGTTGTAAAAGCTCGGTGATAGTTTAAAGTAATTGCATATTGTTTATCAACAAATTCTTTGGCATTTAACATGTGATCCCATCAGATTTAATTCCTGGCTTCGCCACTGTAGTTACATGATTTAAAGAAAAGTTTTATGAATTTTGTTGCCATTTACTCATGAAAGGAAAAGATCCTATCACGGCAAAACATGAAAACATCAAAATCAAGTGTTAAAAGGTGCCAAACCCTTTAATGAAAAAATCATATATCAAATTGTGGTGGCCAACGGTCAAAATTAAAGAGACAAAAAAAGAAATTAGTGTTCTAATTTGATGAGTCTTTTGATGGCAGAAACATAAGAAAGAGATTTCAATTAAAAAAAAGTCCCATGGCATATGACTGATTGAATGAAGAATCATATCAATTATGATTTCATTCATCAGTGATTGGAAGAAAATAGGAACGTAAAGGAATCTATCGTGTTGATAACATGTTAAAAACTACAGAAAAAGAAGAATAAAATGAAGAGAATAGAGAGAAAACAGAGAGCAAGCTCAAGAATTGTATGTATCATTAGGAGAATCTAACAGAGAGCAAGCTCAAGAATTGTATGTATCATTAGGAGAATCTAAGACCCTATTTATAAGTACAAGTCTAGGATTTTAGAGTGTATTAGTCATTCACAACATCAATAAATAATCTACAATAGTATGGAAACTTGTTTCTAAGTTTTTTTTTTCCTTAAGGTAAATATCTTGATTTAATTTCAATCCGCAACAAATTGTGGAGAGATAAAGAATGGTTGTAATTGAATGACCATGCTTGAAAACTCATGATAGATGAATCAAGACCAAATGCTTGATCAACAAGAAATTTTAATCTAAATATACTGGGTGTCTCCGTTATGGAATAAGTTTCCAGTTTTTCTTCCTTATGTTATTGATTAAAGATTGATCAATGCTGCCCATAATAGCATAGTAAACTTCAATGACTTTGCTTCTTTTTTTATGGCATACCTCATACAGGTGAGGGTAAAGAACAAGATATTGAGTTTTTGAGGAGACATCTTCTGATTCTCATCAATCTTTAGGGATTTTGCTATTGGCGTGGAACTCGCTTTTCCATTAGATCTTATTTTCGATTTTGATTATTCACTTTTCTTCTTTAAAAGAGTAGTAAAGTTGTCGAAGTCCAAGTCTATGTTTTCTGCTAGTAACCAATAACAAATAGGCAGTTTAATTCCAAAATTTATACACCTCAAGCATTTATAAATGAATAATAATGCTATTTATTGATTCAGAGATAAGAGACAATTATTTCCTTATTGATCATCAAATAAATAAAGTCTCCAATGTATTTATGCATCCCTATCATCCTTGATGTAGTAATGCCAACTAAACTGGAGATCGGTCTCTAGTCTAAATAAATAACATCGATCTTTAGAAATACTATTTATGTTTAGTTATTTTTTAAAACTCGACTTTGAAAGTTTGATAAAGTCATTTTCTTACTCTGTTTAAACTCGATTTAAATCATTTTGTTTCTTTCTTACTCTGTTTAAATCATTTTCTTACCATTTAATTTGTTTGCGCCGAACCTTTTCAATCTGATTTTTAGGATACTAGTGTTACACCCGTGCGATGCACGATATTGATAGTGGATATATGAATGATAATTTTTAAAATTTATTTGCAAAATATAATCAATATACAAAAAAATATATAAAAATAACAACGGAATTAGCACATGATATATAGTAGTGATTTATATTTGCTTGTAAAATATGAGGTAAATTGTAGCAGAGGCCTACAACCTTTGCATTCATTTGCTCATTCGTCTATAATTAGATATGGACAAGATTCCTGACCTTTTATGTCCATTTGTAGTTTCATCCAAATACATATATTTAATCATTAAAATGTGGGTGTGTTTGGTAATCCGTTAAGTAGAATCCTATTATAATTAAAGTTTAAATTTAAATTTCACTTTCGTAAGAGTATAAATGTGACATGTATGCATCATGACAAAATATTGATGTGAAACTTAATTTCAAATTTTATGATTATTATTATTATGAACACACATCACTTTTGTATACCCCTATGTGTTGTTGATATTAAATTCAGTCTTCGACTCAACAAACAAGATTTATATTCACCGAAAATTTATATTTGAATCGGCTTCTGTAATTAATGTGTAAAGTTAAGGAATGTTTGAAATAAATGGAAGATAGTAAATGTATCAGAGACAAGAAGAATGAGATTTTTTCTGGGTCTCCCCTATTACTCAACTTTATTTGTTCTATTTATAGTGTAAACTTGCCATTTGCATGAGAACAATGATTGTATACATTTAATGCTAGGCCCACAAGAATGATACAAGGGTGGTCAAATCTACTGAGACTAACCTTTCACTTTTGACCAAGGACTGTCTAAGCCATGTATCGGGTGGGTAACCACCGTTTCACATTTAATGTTGGAGTCCAATCAGTCGCAAGTGATAAGATTTTTGACGTGAGTTCCCAAGATGCTAGTTAGACAGAAAGTCTGCTAGGTAGCGGAGTTAGGTTGAGGAGCTGCGAGCTCGTGGCCAGACATCCTAAACCCCAAAAAAGCTAGAAGTGAGATTCATTCCTAACGTCGCTGAAATGGGTTTCCATGTCTTTTGGTCGTTTGGTTGCTAGGTTGTTGAGTTGGGTGAGGCTCTTGAGGGCCTATTTCCAAGACCCTACGACCATTTACCTTAGTTGACCTTTGACCTGTGTTGATACTTGCGACTTGGTGGCTACAAAATGCCCCCTCAAGGCCACTGTTCCTGGACCTCAGGGTTAGCGGTCTTGAAGTTTTAGTGACAGCTTTCTTCAAAGATTTATTTGCTGCCTGAAGTTGAGCTCTTCGAATTTCAAAACAATTAGTTTAGCACATTCTGTCACATGTCAATCATCTGATGGAATAGCGTGTTCTAGGGGTTTAAAGGCAGTGATCGTTATTCCGACTAGTACCTTTTCATTTCCTGATGTCACACACGTGACAACCGTCCTTTTACCTTCTCCCTGGCCTATTTACACCATTCCCTCCTTATTTTTTCCCTTCACCTCTGTTAATCAACTTCGAGGAGACTCCAGCTACCAATTCTCTAGGCTTCCTTTTTCATGCCTGAATTTTCAACATTGTTTTCGAAGGCTTCGTGATACCCTAAATGTAAAGATAACTATTCTTCTCTCTATTTTTTGGGAAATTTTTGGTTGGAATTCTTGGTTAGGTTCCAGAATTCATGAAGACATTGTGAAATGGAGGGCAGGAAGAGCTTTCTTTCATAGAGAGGGATGTAGAAAGATCCACAGATGAGGAGGCGACTAGACCGGTGCTGGAGCCAGTGCCGAAGGTCAAGTTCGAGTGGACCGATGATGAGAGTGAGAGAGAGAGTGATAAGGAGGAAGTTAGTTCTAGTAGGAGACCTCCGGTGGCCGTGATTTCTGATAAAGACCGGCCATGGGTCTACAAACATATTTCCTTGAAGGTAAAGGAGAGCGACTTGAATACATTACTACAAAACTATCTTGTTCCAGACTGCATGGCACTCTGGGTCTCTTATAAAGAAGAGCGGGCTTACTGCCCCTTGAAGGGGTGTGTTGTAGTAAACACAAGGATATTTGAGGTTAGTTTTCTCATTTTGCTTCCACGACCTGTTATCGGGCTATTAAAGTTTCGGGGAATTGCCCCTTCCCAAATCACTCCTGCGAGCTGGAAGACCATTATTAGAGTCCTTACTCTTTGGCAACGTAAAGGCTGGAGATGTCCTAGTCCTGAGGACTTCAACTTGTATTACTTGATGAGGACCTCACCATCCAGGAAGGGATGGTTTCATATAGCCGCGCAACCCAAGGTGGGGTCCTTGAGCCTTTGGAGAAACCTGGTGAGGGGGCGTCTGAATCTAGGCCCAACTAGAAAGAGAGTTGGTTATGGGTAGGGGGTGAGTGGAGGAGCTCGCTGAGTCTGGGCGAGAAAGACACAAATGTCCCCACGAGCTATATGGAACCCAATAAACATGGAACTCAGTAAGCGCGCTGAGAAAGGAACATCCCTCCAAGGGCTAAAGGAAGTCCATTCACGAGGCTAAGAAGAAGAGAGCTATGTGGGAAAGGAAAAGAGCTACTCACGATCAAGACGTGGGGATGAGGACTGTCGCACCACTTGCTGAGGCTCTAAAGAGACAGGAAGAGAAGAAAAAGCTGAGGCAGGAGACGGTTGCTGGAAAATGGCCTATGACAGTGGAAGATATGGCTGCCTCTGAGCGACTTGATAAAAGCCGACTGGCCATCCAGGAGCTTCTGGCAGACTCTCCACTGATAAACGACCTGATAAATGGCATTGTGGTTTGAAGGCACGTCCACAATGATGAAATCTGCCATTATCCTTCTCTTGCAAGACTCATCACCTAATTCTACAAGGAGTGCGATCTAACCATTTGCTTCCACATAATCCTCTATAATACCCTAGAGTTTGGTCCTGTAAGGCCTCAGACTCTTTTGGTCTATTTTCATCTACTGGAATGTTCACCAGTAGATGATGTTTACGTGCTGCCATTGTTCACCAATGTCTTGTAGATATTAACACCTGAAACTGACATGGTGATGACCAAGGCGTGAGGGTGTAACATGTCATAGGCATTTTCATTACAGAAGGAGAACGAGCTAGTTCCAAAGACAGAGGGTTATGCCCTGAGCAGGTAGTAGCAATTCTGGGCTTTTCTCATAAGACATCACCTTTGTCTCTTGGAACCTCCCATGTCGTGGTTTCTACCAATGAGTATGTGGATTTCACTAGAGGTTGGTTCTGTAGGACTTGGACGTTGATGTCTGTGTGGGGACGAGCTTGTCGGTCCTGCCCGTAGTGATTTACCATGTATTCACGCAGTTATTCCCATTCGATTAGCCTCTCGATCTCCTGCTTGAGGTACTTGTATTCGTCCGTGTCATGACCCATGCTCTTATGGTATTTGGAGTACTTAGACTGGTTAGCATCCTTCAATGCTTTCTTTATAGGCCATGCTTTGGGCAAGATTTGGTCATTCTGCAAGACATTGAAGATGTGTTCAACAGAAGCGTTGAGTTTGGTAAAGGGTTTGGCCAAGCTGGGCGGCTTCTTGTTTCGTCATATGTCCTTTTTTATCCTTTCATGTTTTTTATCATCCTTCAGAGGCTTTTCAGACTTCAAATTCCTTTCAATAGCTTCCTCCACGCTTATGCATTTTTTGGCTCTCCTCAGAAGTTTCTATAAGTGCTTGGGAGTCCTCATACATGGCCCACTAAAAACGGGTGTCTTTATAAAGGCTCGACTTGACAGCTATCAAAAATGATTCATCTGCCACATTTTCTATAGTCATGACCTACCTGTGAAGTGGTCTAGGCAGTTCTTGAGTGGTTCAGCCCTTCCCTATTTTATAGTTCCTAACATCTCCTTAGAGGTTGTCCTGGCTTTTAACCCTATGAATTGGGACGCAAATTCAGAAGAGAGCTGCTCTCAACTGTGTACGGATCTGAGGCCAAGTTATCGTATCAGGTTTGTCCATTCCCTTCTAGAGTAAGTGCGAAGGCCTTACACATGATAGCCCTAGTTGCGTTCTAAAGCTCCATCAAAGATACGTATCGGTAGAGTGAACGACTGGGTCTGACTCACTGTAGTAAGTTGCTATATGGGGGAGTTTCATTTTGAATGGCATAACGGCCTCTCGAATTGTGAGGTCAAAGGGGACAGCCTTCCCCACAGGTCGTCAGCTCCCTTTGCCCTTAGTTGTCTTTGCTCCAGGTTGTTTAGTCGTTTCCCTAGCTCGTCCTGCTCGTGGATTTTTTGTGGGACTGGCTGCTGGCTCTGAGAAGTCATTGGAGGCGAGCTCAATACATGACTATAATGGTGAGTTGGCGTTGAATTTTTCCTCTTTTGCCTATGTATGGCTGGTTGATAGCATTTAGGTAACCCGGGTCATCGAGGCCTTTGTTGTGGACCAGCCCCTAGCCTCATGAAGACACTACTTCCAGCCACATTTCTAGAGGGAACCGGTATAGCTCTAATGTGAGGAGCTGGCTGACCAGAGTTTTGCGTTGGGTAAAGATCAACCTTTTTGTAACGGGTTCCCTCAGAGGATTCATTCTTGCTGGGGACCTTTCTACATTTTCTGCATGCCAAGAGGAATTGTCATGGGAGGAACCTACTAGTTGTTGTTGGGACATTGGTGGTTTTGTTTCTACAACTGCCGCACTTCTTTAGCCAGGGCTTCCACTTGCCGCCAGAGGGTCTTAGTTTCCGTGATAGCTGACGGTCGTGAGGGACAGGCACTAGCTGCTCCTCGGCTCATTTGAAACCTGAGAGGTAATTAGACATCACTAGTTTTTTGGCTTCCAAAATGTCTTCTACTCATTCCCTTTCGACGGGAGTTCTTTACACAGCTTTTTGTAGAGTTTCCCATAGACGGCGCCAATTTGTTGATATCAAATTCAGCCTTCGACTCAATAAACAAGATTTATATTTGTGGGAAATTTGTATTTGAATCGTCTTGTGCAATTAATGTGCAATAAATGGAAGATAGTAAATGTGCCAAAGACAAGAAGAATGAGATTTTTCTGGGTCTCCCCCATATCTCTGCTTTATTTGCTCTGTTTATAGTGTAAAGTTGTCATTTGTATGGGAACAATGATTGCATGCATTTAATACAGGACCTATAAGAATGATGCAAGGGTCAAATTGACTGAGATTAACCCTTCACTTTTGACTGACGGCTGCCTAAGCCATGCATGGGATGGGTAACCACTGCTTCACATTTAATGTTGGAGTCCAATCAGTCATAAGTGATAAGATTTCCCACGTAGGTTCCCAAAATGCTGTTTAGTTGACAAGTCTGTAAGGTCACGGAGTTAGGTTGAGGAGCTATGAGCTCATTGGCATAGTGGCCAAACGTCCTGAACCCCGGAAAAGCTAGAAGGGAGATTCGTTCTTAAGGTCACTGAAATGGGTTTCCATATTTTTTGGTCATTTAGTTGCTAGGTCATTGTGTTGGGCGAGGCTCTCGGTAGCTGATTTTCAAGACCCTACGGCTATTGACCTTAGTTGACCTTTGACCTGCGTTGATACTTACGACCTAGTGGCTACATGTGTCATGAATTCAAATTTAATTTCAATTATTATCATAAAATTCCATTTAAATGGTTGTCAAACGGACTGTAAAATGAATAAATTAAATTTATGCATTCGAACGAATGTGCAAATGAATGCAAAGTTTGGGGACTTGTTTGTCCAAATTTAAAGACTAAGAGACGAAAATGCTAATGAATATAGACATCGGGGACTTTTGTTGTAATTTTCCCTTAAATATAATCAGCATACAAATATTTTTCTTATTTATTTTTTTTTTGGGTGCAAATCAGCATACTTTTTTTAAAGAAATAACGTACAAAATTTAGTAACACCATTAATTAAATAAATATTTTTGTATTAAAATTGTTACTATAACTATTACCATTAACAGGTACCATATGCTCATGAAATAAGAAATGACATTCTTAATGTGAGAAAATAATTAATGTATATATTGGTATACTTTTGCTATATAAATCATTTGAATAATGTATATTAAATTCTTTAAGGTATATGTACTCTGTCAATTAAGAAGTTTGCTACATAGTACTCCACGAGTATCCTATTATAGTACTCTAAACTAGTTAGCAACCCACACATAGGTTCAAGGGTCTCAAAATGGGGCAAAAAACACAAGTGTAGGTTACTCATTAGCTTTGAGTACCCTATTATAGTACTCTTGAAGTACCTGAATTTCTCCCCTCGCGTGAGACCCGACATGAAATTAACTCGTTAAAAAATTTAAGAAATAAATCAACATAAAAATTAGCTACATCTACATGTCTACAAATCTATCAATCATATGCAATCTCCCTAGTAAACTCCCTTTTTTTTAATTGATTGATTGCTAGCTAATTTTCATTTTTTTTAATATTGATTGATTTCAAGGTAATGGAAGAATTCAAAGGAGGGCACGGATCTCTTTTCTCATGTTGAATTATTGATTTATGTATAATATTAAATTAATCAATAAAACATGTGAATATGGAAAGCTACCATTAAGAGAAAAAATTATGGCATTATTAATTAATTATTTAATTAAATTACTCTTATTGTATTAGCTATATGTATTGTTCACGGAAAATTCTTTGTGGTAAAGTCTTTGTGGCACCAAAAAGATCAAAATATAGTTTTATTACTTTTAGACTTGAAAATAGTGTGGTACCTATTATACCGCGCTTCTCTTATATATATATATATATATATATATAGAGAGAGAGAGAGAGCGAGAGAGATTATTATGACCTATTCATTGAGCCCATAACCTTTCCTTGGCTGTAAACTTGAGCATCTACCACTAAAGTCGGGATTTTCACCCAGGTTGCTCTTGGATACTTTAAACCCGCGAGCCTACTTCTTCCAAATTTGATCTTATTTCTTCCAAATCCCAATGGAAAAGGTATGTTCTACGATTCTCATTTGACCCCATGGTCAAAACCCTCAAGAATCTGCCAGAAAATCCTTCTATTTAACCTCCAACTGAGGTCCCTTTTTGCAGAAATGATCTAGTAGGTGTCGTAATGGTAGCAGCGACTGATTTAGAATATGGTAAATTTCACATATCATCCTCAATCCTCGGGGCTAGTATCAGATAGGTCTCTAACTTATTTTTTTTCTCAACCGGCTAAGTCTTAACCGTTTAGTAATTCGCATAAATGTTCCTTTTTGATGGTTTTTGTCAATTTTTCAGTTAACTCCTCAACCGAAATTAAGTTTCTAGTGGCAACACAAGAGGGAGGATTCAGCCCTTTTTTTCCTTTTTTCCTTTTTAAAATTTTATATGTTAAACCTTTTAGTGTTAATTTAAAAAAGACAACGGACATAATGGTAATTTGGTTGAGGAGTTAATGGAAAAATTGAGGAAACTATAAAAATGACCATTTTTGCGAATTAATGAAATGTTGAGGATCTAGTGGGGTCTTAAAGGCAATAATTATTGCTGTGAATGTTGCCTTTTAAGTTTCCAGTATCTGAGGCCGTTGCCCTTCTATCTTCCCACAAAACTCTATTTATACCCTTCTATTCAATCCTTTTTGCCCCTCCGCACTGTCTTATTTCGCCGCCAGTTCCTAGGAATTTTCTGTTCTAACCTTCTCTGGACTTCCTTGTGATTTGTTGATCCCTTTCTAGTATCCCTTAAAGCTTCCGAGATATCATCAGTGCCAAGGTAAAAAAACACTCTTTTCCTGATTTATAGAGGATTTTTCTACCAACTTGTTGGATACCTTAGGTAGTCTTCTAGTGTCAGAGGGGATGCACGGAATGAAGGGTAGATAGGGGTCTCTTCCGGTGAGTGATGTAGGTGAAGGTGTAGCAGTAAACTTGGAATGGTCCACAGATAAGGAGACAAGGGCAACATCAGATTCGGCGCCGGAAGTCCAGTTTGATTGGACGGATGATCAGAGTGAGGATAATGAGGAGGTGAGTTCCAGTGAGAGACCTCCGGTGGCAACGATTTGCTATAAAGACCGGCCGTGGGTGTGCAAACATATTCCTTCCAAAATAAAAGAGGCTGACCTACACGTGATGAGGTAGAATTACTGTGTTTCTGACTGCGTCTCGCTTTGGGTCCCCTATGAAGGGGAGCGGGCTCATTGCACCCCCAGGGGTGTGTAGCAGTAAGCATCAAGATGTTTGAGGCCAGCTTTCGTGTTCCGCTTCCACGCCCTGTCACTGGGCTGTTGAGGTCCTGGGGAATTGTCTCTTCTCAAGTTACAGCTGTGAGCTGGAGGACAATCATTGGAGTCCTTACTTTGTGGCAACACAAAGGATGGGGATATCCAATTCCGGAGGACTTCAATTTATACTACGTTCTAGGGAGCTCACTCTCCAGGAGAGGGTGGTTCTACTTAGTTGCACGGCCTAAGGCCAGGGCATTGAATCTCTGGGTAAACATGGTGAGAGGGGCATCTGAATCCGGCTCTAGTTGGGAAGAAAGTTGGTTTTGGGTGGGGGATGAGTGGAGGAGTCCACTGAGTCCTGGCGACGAGGACACGAGCATCACCACGAGCTACATATAACCAAGTAAGCATGTTTTTGACAGATCTTCTTCCGCAGGCTGACAGAATGACACTTTAACTATATTTTCTTTTTTGTTTTCAGGTATCGAGCGAGATAGAACATTATCCATGCTGCTTCAGGAGCGGGCTGAGATTGTGGCCTAAATATCAGAGCATCATCGTCACATCGTAGACCTAATGGATGAGGATTTTTTGATAAGCACTGGCCTGTCTGTTCCCAGGTCCAAGCACATTTCCAGAAATCTGAGCAGTTGTAACGCTTCTTGTACACCTAGAAGTCTTGCCTTTTAGATATTTTCTAGTGCCTTCACACTTGTCCATTTTCAGGGAAAAATTATCTTTCCAAGGGCCCAAGGTGAGCTTTTCGAGGACTACGTGCAAGAAGAGAAAATAGCCGTGATAAAGCCAAAGAGATGGGAACCACTGAGCAGCTCAACGAGGCTTTGAGAAGATAGGAGGAGAAAAAGACAATGAGGCAAGAGAAGGCCACTAGGAAGAGGCCCATGACAGCTGACAATATAGACGCCTCAAAACAACCTGGGAAAAGGTAGTTGGCTCTCCGGGAGCCTATTGCCAATCTTCCCCATGTACTTCCTGGCACTCCTGCGCCCATTGCTCCTCGCAAGGAGTGACATGCTAGAGTACCATCAACATTCTAGGTGAATATCTTTATCTCCAAGTAGAACAAGTTCGAGGGCTGAAATAAAGAAATTTATCAGCAAAAAGTCGCAGGCGCTGTTCAAGTTCAACTTGGCCAGGAAGCCCTTTTCCACCAGCATCTCGGAGATGCCAAGGGCCATCACGGATGCCACGAGTAGCGTGACATGGGGCTGGTCTAGGAAGTGGAAATGCTTCACTGCCAGCTCGACAGCCGAGCTTCTACAAGTTAGCGCAATAATGCGAGCTTGGTCGGCTATCTTGGATGAACATGCTATGGTCCATATGGGGGCATTTCCTTGGAGAGAACAGGAAACTTTCAGGTCAAGTGGCTGAGGCTAGTAAGGCCAAGGAGAAGGCAAAGTTGGCTCTTAGGGAGAAAGAGTAGGAACTGCATATAGCCAGGTGAGAGTCGGCCGATATGCAAACTGAGCTCAAGACTTGGAAGAAGAAGTTCGAGGACCTAGCAACCCAGCTAGTGACAGAGAGGTCAAGCCATTAGCAGGTTTTAAGGAAGGCTGAGAAAAGAGGAACTGCTAGCGAGCTCGTTGGATACCAAGAGGCAGTTGTTAAATACAAGGCCTCTGAGGAGTTCAAGAATGCTAATGCCGACCTTTACCACGAGACGGTGAAGGAGATCCTTGGCGAGGTTATGAGGAAGTGTCTTGAGTGTGACTTAAACTTCCTAAAGGAGCAGGTCGCAAAACTGAAAAAGAAGTGTGGCTTCTTGAGCTCTGACGATGATGACAAGGAGGTCAAAATCGTATCAGAAGCTCCTACCCCCGCTGAGTTGTCGGCCCCTGTAAGAGAAGGCATAGAGATCCCTGCTACTGGCAGAAAGCATGTTGAAGATGTGGCTTCCACCACAGGGGTTGAGACCACTGCTCTAGCAGGGCGGATGTGGCCTCTTCCTCTGAAGGTTAAGTTTAGGAAATTTTTTATACCCAAGCTCCTTTTCCCTTTTGTAATCTTCGATGAATATAATGAAAATTTCTTCAAGTGTTAGCTTATTTATATATTCGTCAAAGCAATATACTGTATGCCATTCTTTTTTAATGGAGAACTCGTCCCCACTTATGCTTGTTTGCCTTGGACTCCAAACCTATCTTGTATCATGTTTTAGGATGCTTTACCAAGAAACTCGTGCTGGTCCCAGGTCCCTCATGCGTTGTCATAGTAGATCGAGAATTTCTCTGAGTGTGTCCTGTCGGACAGAAAGGTTGCTATGATCCTTCGGGCAAGAAGCCTTCGCAACCTGTCCCTAAGTGTTGGATTGCTAAACAAAGAGTTTTTTAGGACCTTGGTCGCGGATCCCCTTATCGAACACAAACTACGAGCTTGTTCTAGCCGTGGTCAATTATTAGGTCACAAGTTGGAAGCTTGCTCAAACTCAGATCGTAGACCTTGATACTTGAGTGTGGACTAAAAGCTTCTTTTAGTCATTAAGCACCAATTCTTGGACTTGAGTGCAGACTAAAAGCTTGTTCTAGTCATGGTCAAGTGTTAGGTCGCTAGTTAGAAGCTTATTCTAACATAGATCGCAGACCCACACACTTAGGCGCGGACTAAAAGCTTGTTCTAGACATTGCACGTGAATTCTTTGACTTGAGCATAGACTAAAAGCTTGCTCTTGTTGTGATCAAGTGTTAGGTCGCCAGTTAGAAGCTTGTTCTAACTTAGATCGCAGACCTACATACTTGAGCGCGTACTAAAAGCTTGCTAGTGCAAATTCTTTGACTTGAGCGTAGACTAAAAGCTTGTTCTAGTCATGGTCAAGTGTTAGGTCGCTACTTAAAAGCTTGCTCTAACGTAGATCGTAGACCTACATACTTGAGTATGGACTAAAAGCTTGTTTAGCATGAATTCTTTGACTTGAGTGTAGACTAAAAGCTTGTTCTAGCCATGGTCAAGTGTTAGGTCACTAATTAAAAGCTTGTTCTAACTTAGATCGCAGACCTACATACTTGAGAGCGGACTAAAAGCTTGTTCTAGTCGTTGAGCCCGAATTTTTCGACTTGAGCGCAGACTAAAAACTTGTTCTCGTCTTGGTCAAGTGTTAGGTTACTAGTTAGAAGCTTATTCTAACTTAGATCACAGACCCACAAACTTGAGCGCATACTAAAAGCTTGTTCCAGTCATTGAGAGCGAATTATTCGACTTAAGCGCAGGCTAAAAGCTTGTTCTAGTTGTAGTCAAGTGTTAGCTCACTAGTTAGAAGCTTGTTCTAACTTAGATCGCAGACCTACAAACTTGAGCACGGACTAAAAGCTTGTTCTAGTCATTGAGCGTGAATTTTTCAGCTTAAGCGCAGACTAAAAGCTTATTCTAGTCCTGATCAAGTGTTAGGTCACTAGTTAGAAGCTTGTTCTAACTTAGATCATAGAACTACATGCTTAAGCGAGGACCAAAAGCTTGTTCTAGTCATTAAGCGTGAATTTTTCGACTTAAACACTGACAAAAAGCTTGTTCTAGTGATGGTCAAGTGTTAGATAGCTAGTCAAAATCTTGTTCAAACTTAGATCGCAGACCTACATGCTTGAGCACGGACTAAAAGCTTCCTCTAGTCGCTAGGTGAGAATTTTTGGACTTGAGCACAGACTAGAAGCTTGTTCTAGTCGTAGTCAAGTGTTAGGTCGCCAGTTAAAAGCTTGTTCTAACTTAGACTGCAATACTACATACTTGAGTGCGGACCAAAAACTTATTCTAGTCGTTAAGCGTGAATTCTTCGGCTTAAGCGTAGACTAAAAGCTTGTTCTAGTCATGGTTAAGTGTTAGGTCACCAGTTAGAATCTTGTTCGAACTTAGATTGTAGACCTACATACTTGAGCATGGAGTATAAGCTTACCGTAGTTGTTGCGCACGAATTCTTTGACTTGAGCGCAGCCTAAAAGCTTGTGCTAGTTGTGATCAAGTATTAGGCTACTAGTTAGAAGCTTGTTCTAACTTAGATCGTAGACCTACATACTTGAGCATAGACTAAAAGCTTATTCTAGTCATTGAGCGCAAATTCTTCGACTTGAGCGCAGACTAAAAGCTTGTTCCAATCGTGGTCAAGTGTTAGTTCGCTAGTTAGATGCTTATTCTAACTTAGATCGCAGATCGCAGACCTACTTACTTGAGCCCGGACTAAAAGCTTGTTCTAGTCATTAAGCGCGAATTCTTCGACTTGAGTGCAGACTAAAAACTTGTTTAGTCATGGTCCAGTATTAGGTTGCTAGTTAGAAGCTTGTTCTAACTTAGATCATGGACCTTTATGCTTGGCTGTTGTTGATTAGCCTTGCGTTCGTGTTGCGAGAGAGATGTTACATTAGAACAAGCACTCGTCTTTGGAATTAACTGTTGGGTTGCAAAATTATGGCTGACGCACGTAAGCGTATTAATTTTTTTGCCATGATCTGACAATTCGTGTACAAAAAACTTGAGAAAGTACAAATGTAGAAGTGGTACCGGGCTTTCACCCTTCTTTTTCTTTGTCTCCTGTACATGAGTTGCACTGTGCTTTTGACCTCCAAAATTGGGTAGGGGAATACTCTCCCTTCAAGGACTAGATGAAGAAATTAGTCTAGCCTTGCTGCTATGCCTCGTGTACTGACACTTGAGTGTGGAATTTATGAGTAGTGGACAATTCAGCCCCTTGACTCCGGGGTTGATTGTGCAAACTTCTATCAAGGCAGTCGTTTCTTCCGCGTAATCCAGGTTGCATTCCCTTGATGCCCATTGGTCACCTCGCACTATAGCTATCCCATAGCAAGTTAGGAATTTAATGACATAGTGGTAAATGGAGGTCACGACTCTGAGCCCGTACAAAATTGGGCGACCCAGAATGGCATTGTGGTTAGAAAGTACATCCATCATAATGAAGTCCACCATTAGCCATTATTCTTCTTTTGCAGGGTTCGTCCCCTAATTTGACAAGGAGTCTGGTATTGTATGGCCTTAGGCTCTTCGGGTCTATTTTCATTTACTGAAAAGTCCGCCAGTAGATGATGCTCACAGTGCTGCCATTATTCACCATGGTCCTATGGATTTTAACGCCTGAGACAGACATGGTGATGACTAGAGCATCCGCGTAAAGGTGTAACATGCTGTAAGCATCTTCGTTGCAGAAAGTGAACGAGCTGGTTTGAGAGACGGGGGTTGTGCCATGAGCAGGTAGTAATAATTCTGGGCTTCTTTTATGAGACCTTACCTTTGTCTCTTGGAACCCTCCATGCCATTATTTCTACCGAGAAGTATGTAGATTTCAACTGGAAGTTGGTTCCGTAGGAGTTGGGCGCTGAGGTCTGCATGGGGACGAGCTTGTCGGTCCTGCCCTTGGTGATTGGCCACGTATTCAGTCAAGTATCCCAATTTGATTAGCTTCTCGATCTCTTATTTGAGATGCCTGCATTCCTCCGTGTTGTGATCCACACTTCAATGACACTTATAGTATCTGGATTTGTCGGCGTCTTTCAACGACTTCCTTAAAAGCCTTGCCTTGGGTAAAATTGGGTCATTTTGCAAAATGTTAAAGATGTAGAGCTTGGTGAAGGGCTTGAATGAGCTGGAAGACTTCTCGCCACATCGCAGATCCGTTTTTGCCTTTTGATCCTTCCTCTCATCCTTCAGAGTTTGTCTGGTTCGCAAAGTACCCTCAATGGCATCCTCAAAGCAGATGTAGTTCTCAGCCCACCTCAAACGCTCCTTATAAGTGCTCAGAGGGTCTTCATGCATGGCCTACCAAAAGTGGGTGTCTTTGTAAAGACCTGGTTTTTCTGCGATCAGAAGCGATTCGTTTGCTACCTTTTCCATGGTCATGACCTGTTTATTGAAGCGGTAAAATAGACTTTGAGTGGTTCTGATTTCTCTTACTTGGAACCCATAAATTGAGAAGTGAACTCAGAGAAGGGCTATTCCCAACTGTGCAGGGACCCTGGGGGCAAAGTTGCCATACCAAGTCTGAGCGTTACCCTCCAAAGTGAGTGCAAAAGCTTTGCACATGATGGCTCCTATAGCATTCTGGATATCCATCCAGGACACAGATCGGTGAAGGTGAGCGATCGGGTCTGATTCTCTGCCATAAGTCCCTATCTAAGGGGGTTTCATTTTGGATGGCATGACGGCTTCTCGGATGAAGAGGTCAAGAGGGGACGGCCTTCCTCACAGGTCGTTCGCTAACTTCCTCTTGGATTGTTTCTGTTCAAGGTCGCTCAGTCATTTCCTTAGCTCTTCTAGCCTGTGGATCTACTGAGGAGCTGGTCCTTGGCCTCATAGCACCTCCGGAGGTGAGCTGGACGTATGGCTGTCATCGTTCGTAGGTGTCGGACTTCTCCTCCTCTGTCTATGTTCATTTGGTCACATAGGTTCTGGCGACCTTAGACATCGGGGACCTTGCTGAGGGCAGGGCTCTAGCCTAGTAAACACGCTACTTCTAGCTGTAATTCTAGCAGGAGGTGGTGCGGCTCTCGCATTGGGAGCTGGTTGACTGGAGTTTTAGGTTAGAGTGAATCTTAGTCTCGTTCTGACATGTTCCTTTTGAGGGTTAGCCCTCGCTAGAGATCTTTCGACGTCTTCGACATGCCAAGGAAAGTTGCCACGAGAGGAGGATCCTATCGTGCACTATTGGAAAGTTGGCTATTTATGTTGTTGCAACCGTCAAACTTCTTCGGCGAGGGCCTTGACCTGTCGCCGGAGAGTTTCTGCCTCATTTGTAGCTTCCGGTAGTGAAAGGCCAGCACAAGCAGTGGCTCAATTTTTCTTGAACCCAAGAGGTAGTCTGACGTCACTAGTTCTCGTGTCTTGACTCTCGGAGTGTCTTCCACTCATTTCCTTTTACCGGGAGTTAGATTTCACTGGATGTTTGTTTTTCATAACTTTTGTAAGTTTTCCATGGAGGGCGCCAATTTGTTGATGCCAAATTTAGCTTTCGACTCAAACAAACAAGATTTATATTAGCGAGAAATTTGTATTCAAATCGGCATAAGCAGTAAATGTAGAAAAGGCAAGGAACGTTTGTAGCATTTGTAATAAATGGAAGACTATAAATGTGTGGAAGACAAGAAAAGTGAGGTTTGGCTGTCCAACCCTTTCTTATGTTTGCCTCTACTTATAGTGTATATTTGCTTGTTTGCATAGGGATAATGATTACTTGTATTTAATGCCAGTCCCACAAGGATGACGCAAGTGTCCAATCGGCAGGGGTTAATCCTTCACTTTTTGACTAATGGCTGTTTAAGCCATGCATAAGGCAGGTAACCACCGTTTCACATTTAATGCTAGTGTCCCGTCAGCCGTAAGTGATAAGATTTCCTACATTGGTTCCCATGCTGCTATCCGGTTAACTAGCTCGCTAGGTCATGGTGCTACATCAGGGTAATATTAGCTCGCTGTCTTGGTGCCCAGACACCCTGGACTGTAGGAGTGCTGGAATAGATGTTGACCCCAAGTCGCTGAATTAGGTCTTCAGGCCTTCTGGTTGTTAGGTAGCTAGGTCGTTGGGTCAGGTGAGGCACTTATGGCCTGTTTCCAAGACCCTATACCCCGTTGACTTTTGTTAACCTTTGACCCTCATTGACTTTTATGACCTGGTGGCTGCATAGCATTTCATCATGAACCTTAGTTCAAAGAGTTTAGCCTAGCATGATATTATTAGACAAAACAAGAAATAAAGACGAATCCATTAAAAGGAAACAGAAAGATAGAACCCTGGATCTTCAATCATTTCCAACTCGTATCTCCAGCTCTTCCTTTTGTATTGTCCTCTTTTCTTATGTTATTTCCTGTCCATTTATAGTTAGACACTTTAGGACCCCCAGTTGTATAAAAAAGGGCAAAAAACGCGTCAAACTTCTTTTCTGCTATGGGCCGCTGTTTGCTTGTTGCGCTACACCCACAGGCAATAGACCCTTTTCCTAGCCCGTGGGTCATAGCAATTTGCTTGCCAAGCCCTACCCAAATGGTCTCTTTCAAGTTCTCCCAAAATACAATCTAGCCCTAGCTGATGGGTCACCGCGATTTGCTTGCCACGCCCTACCCAAATGGTCTCTTTCAAGTTCTCCCAAAATACAATCTAGCCCTAGCTGATGGGTCACCGCGATTTGCTTGCCACGCCCTACCCAAATGGTCTCTTTCAAGTTCTCCCAAAATACAATCTAGCCCTAGCTGATGGGTCACCGCGATTTGCTTGCCACGCCCTACCCAAATGGTCTCTTTCAAGTTCTCCCAAAATACAATCTAGCCCTAGCTGATGGGTCACCGCGATTTGCTTGCCACGCCCTACCCAAATGGTCTCTTTCAAGTTCTCCCAAAATACAATCTAGCCCTAGCTGATGGGTCACCGCGATTTGCTTGCCACGCCCTACCCAAATGGTCTCTTTCAAGTTCTCCCAAAATACAATCTAGCCCTAGCTGATGGGTCACCGCGATTTGCTTGCCACGCCCTACCCAAATGGTCTCTTTCAAGTTCTCCCAAAATACAATCTAGCCCTAGCTGATGGGTCACCGCGATTTGCTTGCCACGCCCTACCCAAATGGTCTCTTTCAAGTTCTCCCAAAATACAATCTAGCCCTAGCTGATGGGTCACCGCGATTTGCTTGCCACGCCCTACCCAAATGGTCTCTTTCAAGTTCTCCCAAAATACAATCTAGCCCTAGCTGATGGGTCACCGCGATTTGCTTGCCACGCCCTACCCAAATGGTCTCTTTCAAGTTCTCTCAAAATACAATCTAGTCCCCAAACTTGTTGATATTGATCTTTTCACCCCCAAACTCTCGAGTAGTCACACTTTGATGCGACATCTTGAATGTAAATCTCCCATTTGGTAAAAAAAATAGCTCCTTTCCCTTGGTATCGCCCCAATTTGAGCATTTCACCTTTATGAACCATATTCACACAAATTTAGTAGAAATTTACTCGATTTCATATAAATTTAAATAAGTTAAGAGAGGTATTTTGCATATAAAATACACTTATCAAACTCACTCAAACATAACCTTTGATCGTTCCGAGCAAGAAATTTTCCCAATCACATCAAATAATACAAAATAAAATTTAACACAAAATAATAGACTTGCCAACAACTGAACCCATGTCATCAATGATTGTCACGGAACATTGCCACCAAAAGTGAATTCGTCCAATGCTTAACTGAAGAATGAGCATAATCACATCTACCATCATACACTCTGGTCGAGCATCTCAAACCACAACAGTCACACATGTTCTCACCCTCTCGTGAGAGGCACATATCCCCAAACTTGTATTTTTTTTTCTTTCTTTTTAAGGAGGGTATAACCTATATGTTTTAACTTCTCACCTCTCACGGAAGTACCAAGTTAGTTTAGGCCTCACCATAAAAGCATTGGCTTAGTCAATATGGATTCTCCCAATTTTCAAGTGCCCCCAACTTTCCAACATCCACAAGACAGTCAAATCCACTAGCTATCTATATCCCCAAAATTTGAAGTACAATCTTGCACTCATCCTGCTAACTATTATTTGTTTTTTCTCACTCCTTTTCTTTAATATCATTCTCCACTTTTTTTCTTTTTCTCTGAATTTCTCAATCTCGTTTATGTTTTTTTTTTCCTTTTTTTTCAGTAGCCTCATATGTCTTATGTGCAATCAATCTCCCCACTGGGCTTTTTACATGACCCTTGTAACAAGCTCTGGGCCGAGGACTCCCAGCTCAGTTGACCTAGGGCACTAGGTTTAAAAGACCCTTAAGGACTTAATTGCTCGAGTCACGCAGGCTTCAAAGAGTGGCGAAGACACATCGAAGACACTCTTTCTCCCTATTATTTTTGAACCCAACTATGCAAGACTTAGAATAGGGATGAGACTGCAAGCATCTGGTCATTGCTTAGCTTCTATCAGTTAGCCAAAAACATTCCACACAGATTTTTAATATACACAGAATCCGCACCAACCTTACTAGTATTTCCAAGGCTCAACCTTCTCAACTTGGACTTAAATAAGATTTTTCAACTAAGAACAACGAAAGGGCAAGGGATACTAGCTAACTACTTTGACCAATATCTAAACCATTTACCCAACCAAAGTGTACATTATGATGACTTATGCCGAATAAAGAACAAGTCAAGTATGGACAAGCAGTTTTTGCCCAATTAAATACATGTAGCAATGTCCAATCACAAATCACAAACAACACAAGCTTAAAAAATTTCTATCAAAGCGGCCGACAAGGCAAAAGAATAAAATTGAAAAATATCACAAATTTTCTCTATTTATTTTTATTTTTTTATTTTTACTACGAACGATGCAAAATAAAGTAATAAAACAATAAACCACAAATTAAAAAAATGGAACTACTTAGATGAATATGGTTACATTCCAACTATCAAATTCAAAAACTTAGGCATCAATCTTCCAATTAAGTCACACCAAGTTAAGTTACATCTCCTCCAAACTTAAAAGTTTACATTGTCCTAATGTAAAGAAAAATACAAGAAGGATATTACCCGATAAAGCATGTTTGGGCCAATGTCTGCTTCGGCTGTATATCACATCCTGGGAGGAGGTGGAGGTTCTTGTGGATGCATAACGCACGCTAGCATGTCCATCACCTTGTGATGCTTGCGTGCTCTTTCTCTTTTTTGCTCTTCTAAGGATAGCTTGCTGTTCCTCATGGATCCTCTAATACTGCTGCTCATGAAACTTCCTGTATGCTATTATTTGAGCCTGAATAGACTCTAGAACTGGACCAAAATTCACACCGCCACTTCAACGTCTCTGTGGTTATGGCATTGGTTGTTGGGGATCCAGTCCAACCATCTCCTCATTTGATCCCTCAGCTTCCATCACTTCTATCTCATCTTGTTCTTCTTCTTCATCACTTAGATGTTATCTATTATGGATTTTAACATATTGTAAATCTGGCTGACGTACAGTGTGAAGATTTAGAGCACTTGCTAAAGTTTTTTCTCCTTTAGATGGAAGCATAGGCATATAAGCAAGCTTACAAAGCCCAAGATTAATGAAAGGCATACGAGATGGACTTTTGCAGTCTTCTTAGCTTTTTCCTTCACATTGTGGAACATCATGCCTATCATGCCCCAGTGTGAAGGCATAAAGCAAGTGGAGCTTGTTGTTATAGATGTCTATCGTGTTGGATGTTGACAGAATATTGTTACACAAGACACGATGGAAGATACGGTATTTTGCATTGAACACACTGGGGGTAACCCTATTGTTGGATAGCCATGTTTTCAGAGCCCTCTCATTGAAGCTATCATAGATCACAACATTCTAGTCAAGTATCACTGGCAACTCTAATGTCCCGCGAGGTATCCTATAATAGTCTACAATAACATCTGGGCTTAAGGGAACACACACCCCGAGCATAGGTGTGAAACTAGTGCTCATCGTCCTCATCCTCAATGGTGGCATTAAAATTTGCATAAAATTGATGAACAATGGCCGGGAACACTTTATGTAGTTTATTGACCAGGAGTTTATTCCATCCTTTTACACCAATGAGAGTCTCAACCCCCAAGTTCAATAAGGTTTGACTATCCATTCCTCGTTCATAAATGAAACTGACATCCTTAAAAATGTCATACCTACTCCTAGCTTCCTCATCGGTGAATGCTTGATAATTTTGTTCCACCCTTGCCTTTTGGAAGCATTAGAGCTCCCGGCCACCGCCTTTCCTTTGTTAGCATTAGTTGGCTTCCTTGTCCTTTATGGCATTGTCAAAACCTATAATACAAAGATACAACATAAGATACTAAGAATCAAAGAACACCAAGGAATGAACAATGAACACCTAATTGTGTAACAATTTCTCCCAATGTATTCATGTAAAATAAAATTTGACCTATAGTAAAATCACACAATCCCATTTTGTTTTGGTGTTGTAAGCATATAATACAATTCCCCTAAACTAAGCATTTCTCTACCCCAAACCATGGAGGCTAAATCACTGGAAAATCTGGTTTGGGTAATTCATCAAAAACATTGAGTGCAAAAATTATCATGAATAAGATTATAACTCTCAAGAACTCTTACTAGCTTATACAAACTTTTAACTCAAGAACTACAAGCGTCAACCACAAGGAACATCAGTCGTCCACTTACTTTAGCAAACTACAATCATGGAACACCGTGTAGATAGAAGCATAGACAACTTAATTGGCAAGAATTGTTAAGTGTTCACATAACTTTGACAATCAAGAGGAGAAATCAATGAAATTGCACTTTAATCTTGATGCACACTTGAAGATAACAATGGCAATTTATAATTATGGATGGAATTGAAGAGCTAACGTCAAGAAGAATGGCTTAGAAGAGGTATTAGTGATTTGCTTGATGCACACTTTAATCGTGATTTGCTTTTTGCTCCCAGCCGTGGGCAATAGAAAAATTTTCAAACCGTGGCCAAACACCTTTACTACTATAAATGGACCCGACCATCTAGAATACAATTTTTCTGGAAAAAGTTTGAGCTGAGAGTAGAACAATAAAACCTTCTGCCCCACTACAAACTACTTTTGATTAATGAACTTATCATGCCATAACTTAGTCTGTTCCTTGTAGAGTTTTGCATTCTCATAGGCTTCCAAGCGAAACTCATCTAATTCATTTAACTGAAGTAATCTCTTTTCACCGACTACTTTCAAGTCAAAATTCAACTTTTTCATTGCCCAATAGGCTCGATGCTCCAATTCCACTGCTAAGTGACATGCTTTCCCATAAACAAGTTGATACAATGACATCCCAATAGGTGTTTTAATTGCCGTACAATATGCCCATAACGCATCATCAAGTTTTAGAGACCAATCTTTCCTTGATGCACTCTCCGTCAATTTGAGAATCTTTTTCAATTCCCTGTTAGAGATTTCAACTTATCCACTTATTTGGAGATGGTATGGGTAGCAACTTTGTGTTTAACTCCATTCTTTGCCAACAAACCTTCAAATTGCTTGTTGTAAAAAATGTTTTCCCCCATCACTTATAATTGCCTCTGGAGTTCCAACCCGAGTAAAAATATTCTTTTTCAAAAGTTTAGTAACCACTCCGCCATCATTAGTAAGTGATGCAATTGCTTTGACTCATTTTGAGACATAGTCCACTGCTACCAAAATATATAAATTCTTGCATGAAGGTGGAAAAAGTCCCATGAAGGCAATCCTCCCTCCCCCCAAACATCAAATAACACCACCTCTAAAATCCCATTAAGAGGCAGCTCTTGCTTCCTAGATATATTACCCATCCTTTGACATTGATCACACCTCCTCACAAAGGTGAAAGCATCCCTAAATAAAGTGGGCCAAAAGAAACTAGATTGCAAGGCATTTTTGGCTGTTTTTTGTTGCTTTACAATGGCCGCCATAAGGTGAAGTATGACATTGCTCTAAGATAGGCTTTATCTCCTCTTTTGGTACAAATTTGATGATGACTTGATTAGCACAGATCCTGTAAAGAATAGGATCTTCCCAAAAGTAATGTTTAACACCTGCAAAGAATTTCTTCCGCTGCTAATAGTCACAGTCCGGAGTAGTATGTCTGTGGCAAGAAAATTCACATAGTCTGCATACCATGGAGCATCTCTTTCATAGGCAGCACTCTGAATACTACAACTCAGCTCATCTGGAAACCTATCATTAATCCCCTCTTGGTCAGTTTCGGGTTGTTCAGTTCTAGACAAATGGTCTACAACCACATTCTCTGATCCTTTTTATCCCGAATCTCCAAGTTAAACTCCTGCCGCGATAAAACCCAACGAAGTAGCTTTGGTTTTGTATCTTTTTTAGCAAACAAGTACCTCAACGCTGCATGATCTGTATAAACAATAACTTTTGAGCCAATGAGGTATGATCGAAATTTTCCAAAAGCTAAGAACACTGCCAACTGCTCTTTCTCTGTGGTTGCATAATTCTGTTGTACATCATTAAGAGTCTTGCAGGTATAGTAGATTACTCAAAGTAACTTTTCTCTTCACTGACCAAGAACTACTCCAATGGCAAAATCACTTGCATAGCACATGAGTTCAAAAGGCAGGTCCCAATCAGGTGCTATAATCACTGGAGCTGATGTCAGTTTCTCCCTCAAAGTATTAAAAGCATCAAGGCATTCCTCTGTGAATTCAAATTTAGCATCCTTTTCCATCAGATTGCGTAAAGGTATTGTGATTTTTGAGAAATCTTTTATAAACCTCCTTTAAAACCCTGCATGCCCCAAAAAGCTTCTAATACCTTTGACAAAAGTTGGCGGTGGAAGTTTTTCAATAACTTGAATTTTTGCCTTATCCACTTTTATTCCTCTATCAGAAACTCGGTGCCCTAACACAATTCCTTCCTATACCATAAAGTGGCACTTTTCCTAATTAAGCACCAAACTAGTGTCGTCACAAACACTGCAGAACAAGGTTGAATTTTTAAGGCATTCATCATATGAAGAACCAAAAACCGAAAAATCATCCATAAAGACCTCAATAAATCTTTCCGCCATATCTAAAAAAATAGACACCATACATCTCTGAAATGTGGCGGGGGCATTACACAAACCAAACGGCATTCTCCTATAAACAGACGTCCCATATGGACAAGTAAAAGACTTTTTTCTTGATCCTCTGGTGCAATTGCAATCTGACTATAACCAGAACACCCATCAAGGAAGCAATAATGTGTTTGTCCGGCCAATCGCTCCACCATCTAGTCAATGAAAGGCAGGGGAAAGTGGTCCTTACGAGTGGCATCATTCAACTTACTGTAATCAATGCAAACCCGACGATTAACCTTCAAATATAAGGCACGCATTCATTCACCTTGATTACTACCCAACGATTTCATAGAGCATAATAGTATCTCTAACTCATAAGACCCTATATTATTCACGACCATGTGCTAACTCATGAAGAATCTCTCAGAACAACATGAATCACTAAGTTCAATTCAATGTTCATCAAGTATCAAATTGGAATAAACGTATAGCGAACACTCAACCCAACAAACAAGAACAATAGTAAGAACAAAATACTATAAATTAATCATAAAATACGGGGTTTCATCATGAACCCTAGTTCAAAGAGTTTAACCTAGCATGATATTACTAGACAAAACAAGAAATAAAGATGAATCTATTAAAGGAATTAGAAAGATAGAACCCTAGATCTTTAATCGCTTCCAACTCGTATCTCTAACTCTTCCTTGCATATTCTCCTCTTTTCTTATGTTATTTGCCATCCATTTATAGTTGGAGAAACTTTAGAACCCACAATTGTATCAAAAATGGGCCAAAAATGCTTCAAACTTCTGTTCTGCTATGGGCTGCAGGTGGCCACGGTTTGCTTGTTGCGCTATACCCACAAGCAATAGACTTTTTTTCTAGCCCATGGGTCACCGCGATTTACTTGCCGAGCCCTACCTGCGGGCAACATTCAAAACGCGTAATTTAGTCCCTGATTTGACTTTCGTTGCGGCAACAGTCCTTATCATCATTTGTCTTCATTTAAACTCGTCCCAAACTTGTCGAGCTCTTTATAAAGGTCCCCGCTTTGTTCAAACACAACCCAAATGGTATCTTTCAAGTTCTCCCAAAATACAATCTAGTCCTCGAACTTGTTGACATTGATCTTTTCACCCTAAACTCTCGAACAGTCACACATTAATGCGATAACTTAAATGTAAAGCTCCCATTTGGTACAAAAATAGCTCCTTCCACTTGGTATCACCCCAGTTTGAGCATTTCATCTATATGGACCATATTTACACAAATTAGGTAGAAATCTGCTCGATTTCATATAAATTTAAATAAGTTAAAAGAAGTATTTTGCATATAAAATACACTTATCAGTTTCTTGTCATGGAATTCCAAAATCAATGTTTGCACATGGTAAACATCAGCCATGGAAGATTATGACTGTCTCCCAATATTTGATGAAGAGCATATATATCGTGGTTTAGTTGAAAATTATGACAATCTACTGATTTTTGATGAAAAAACTAAACTATCAACTTTGGGTGTGGAGCTGGATAATATTTTTGTTTGCACTAGAAAGATGCAATGGATTCAAGTGCCTACGGTGGATTCATCACAACAAAAGATGAGAAAGCAAGATATTTTGAGAAATACATGTGGACAGAATTTATTGCGGTTAAAAGGCAATGATGGAGCCTACAAGGAAATGTTCCCACTAATAGGTTTTGATATGTATGGAAGCATAAGGGCTACAAATGGTGTTTTTGATTTCTCCATATCTAATTATATGGATGGTAATAGGCAAGAACAAATTATCCAAATAGCTTTGATGTGTAGACCTAAAGCTTTCCATGGTGTTATGGTCAATGTCATGTTTAACAATTTAGATTCACGGGCTTATTTAAGTCAACGCTACATTACTTTATGACCAACTCGGTTGTAGTTTCGAGATGTCGGAAGAATATAATACAACAACATTCGAGGGTGAATCTTCTCAGCCCTTGGGAGAATGATGGAGTCCAAAAACAGGTATTAGCATATCTAGAAGCGTATGAGAGAGGCAAGCATTAAAGACTTTTTTAGTAACGGACTTTCTATTGAGCGTGGAGGCGCCTCATTGAAGTGCTTATCTTATTTCATTATTCATACAAGTCCTTTTACTTCTAGTTTATTTTAGTTTAGTCCTTATATTTCTAACTTGGCGTCCAAGACAGTGGAACACTATTTAAACTCTTGTCTTCATTATGGATTTTCAAACAAGACTTCTCTTTGAGAATTCATTATATCATTTACAATTCAGTAATTTTCTTGAATTCAATGAATTAGTAAACTGAGTCATCGTTCTTCACGTTTTTGCCTGCGTCAGCATGGTGTAAGGGTTCTGTAAATTTTTACGTTATATATATATTTTTGGATACTTTTGCTATGAGAATCTATAAGAAAATAGAGAGAAAAAAAATATCCATATCCGCTAAAGACCAGAAAACAATATTAGAACACCTACTTGACTATATAGCCTAAAGAAAGGAAATTTTATCACAAATAATAAGAATTAGATAGTTGGTTACCTAATTGCGTGGACGGTGCAAATCCTGATTTTTTTCTTGAATTTCCGTGATGCTGTTGCATATTTTTAAAGATAAATCCTTTTTCTGATTAGAAGCACAACACTAAGTTTATATTGTTTTTATCATCTTAAACTTACCTATCGATTACATAATTAGTAACACATTGAAGATGGCTTTTTAGGATACCAAGTGGGAGATAGGCAAGGTTGGGCATTTAAATTGTCAGAACTGGACTGGAACGCAAAACCGACAGGTTCATGTAAACTAGACGGTTTTCAGTGAAAACCGCATTTTTAGTCTATATAACTAAGGAAACCAAATAGAACCGGGTTCAGTTCCGGTTCACGCTTCTCCGAACCAATTTTGGCCAGTTCAGTTCCGATTCTAGGCTGGAACTAAACGGAACCGAAACTGAACCAACCCGATCGATGCTTATCCCTAGGGATAAGGGAGAAAAGAGGAGGGGAAATAGGGGGCATATATGGTTAAAACCGGAGATCTTAACCACGACAACACATTGGACAGTTAAAAATGATACATTGAAGATGTTAAATTTAATTATAAATAAAGTTTATTGAACAATTTTTATATTTTATTTCCCCATGAGTCCAAAGTCAACAATTAATTAATATATAAGTTAAGAGTATGGCTATTTATTTAAGCCGTAAATTAGTTTTCAGTCTTGTTGGTATTTTTACATCAGGAGATGAGTGGATAATTATAAATGCATAAAGAGATCCACCCGCTACATATCTTATAAGAAAATGCCAACTAGACTGGAAACTGATTTTCAGTCTAGAAAAACTAGCATTATTCATAAATTAAATGAAAGAGTAAGTGAAATTATACAAGTATGGTTAGTGTTAAACTAAGTTGTTTATGAGGTTGTTAGTTAGTAACTGAAAATTTTAATTACATTAATGGTGTTAATGAAGTTGTTAAAAAAATATTTTTAACAACTTGTTAACTTTTTTTGTTAAAGTTAACAATAATTTTAACAACCTATTTCCCCAATCATATTTATTTTATTTATATTTTATATTGGTTATAAAAATTGACAAATAACTTTTATTTGTAATTAAATTTAACATTCTTATTAAATATTTGCAATGTATCAATATTTGATAGCTAGATTCAAAATACCTATATGTCATTTAACAATTAATTAAAGTTCACTTTTTTACTTATGTGGCAGACTAAATTTAACAACTTCATTGTGGAAGCTCTTACATGACACCTAACAATTATTAAAACTCTATTTTATTGTTTATGTAGATCGTTAAATTTAACAACACGATTTGGGATGCTTTTAAAATGAGTAATACTATTTAACACCGCTGGTGTTTGCCACTATATTAATGTGGCATTAAATGATAAGATAAATTTAATGGGTCATTCATTTAATTTCATTTCTTGCTTAATGTCAGATTGGATGCTACCTAAACTGATATTAAGTACCACTAGTACTACGTAATATTATTCTTTTAAACCAGTTATTAACTTTAGTAACAAAGTTAAATTAAAATAAAAAAGAATAGTTTAACACATTTACTGACATATTTATTATAGGTCTATTTTTTTATAACTACACATCTTGTCTTTTATATATATTAAAATAGAATAATGGTCATAAACAAGTTTTCTCTTAAAACCACTATCCTACATTTATATGCCTATTTTATAATAATAATAATAATAATAATAATAATAATAATAATAATAATAATTAGTCATCCATTAGTTACATTTTACTATTATTTTATTTTATAATAATATATAAAAATTTATATATATTTTTAATATACTGTTTATTGTGGATTAGTATTTTTTATATCTATTTTATTAGTTTTTAGGCTATATTAAAAGATTTAATATTTCTTCAAATTTCTAACGACACATTTCAAGTGTTAGGTTATTGAACTTCCTAGTCATTTCGATTTAGTACCCTCTCGTGAGATTAAGAGTATAATAATAAAGTAAAATTAAATCAATTTCAAATCTTTTACTTTAATTCAATACAATAAACTACACATCATAAAACCTATGGCTATACGTTTAGTACATTACTAAATTTATTATTTGTTTTTTTCTAAGAAACTATATAAATAAAAAAAGGGATACAATGGTAACAATGTTTGATGATGATGATGATTTAGAGTAAAAATAAAAAAAATTCTTTTAATTCTTTTTAGAGTGGAAAGTGGTTAAAAAATAATGTTGGAGGCAAATCATATAGAATTTATCATTTATTGCAATATTGCTTATCTTGGATCTTCTGTAATATGAGAGTGTTTATAAAATAGATTTATTGAATAGTGATTTCTTTAAAGAATGTATAACATTGTATGAGAAAATGCAAAAAATAATTTTTCAAAAAATATGTAGTGGAGAATAAATGTGGAAAAAAATTCATTCTGATAAATTAATATTATCAACACCCTAAATGTATGTTGGATTTCTTATACTGATACTTATTGAATAAGGACGTGGATGTGGGTGTTGGGTAATTTTGGAGTTATATAAATTCCGTATTATCTATTTTCTATGGTTTCTTGGTTTCTATACTCAACATGAAAATATTGTACGTTTCAATTTAATTTTTTTTTTTGTATATTAGTAACATATATATATAAGCGAATAGTACAAAATAAAATTGTGATTATTTAGTTTTTCAAATTAGAACACATTGTTTTACTAATTATTCTATGTCATGCAATGCACAAGTATACAAAATAGAAGAAGGAGCTAGATCTAGTTATATGGCGCTGAATCAAATAAAGAAGCCAGAAGGAGCCAAAAACTATAATTTCCCCTATTTCTTAAAGCACAATGGAGCCCGCCAATTAATGAAAGCCAACCCCGATCGCCCCCCACCCCCTTTTCTGGAAAATCTCGAGGAAACCTCCACCCCCAAAATCACTCAATATCAATTAACTCAATAATTAAGTTATTCATTCTTGTTAGTAACACTAGAAACATAACTTGTTAGAATAAAGATTGCTTAATTAGTAATTTATTGAATTTTTCATGTACAAGCCCCCATGTATTGCACGGGTTTATTTTGCCTTATTAAAATCACACAATTTCATTCATTCTAAAGACAGCAAATGCCAACCAATATTAATATTTAATACATGACGTCCTCGTTATTAATTATAGCAATTTTAAAATAAAAATGGAAGTATAACAAATCCTAATTAAGCAAATTGTTCATCTAGACTTAGTGACATAATAATTTAATTTAAAAAATTATCAAACTATTCACATTGACTAACAGATCCCAACTTCTCATGATTATGAAAGTCTGATCACACCAAGAAATTAACGGAGTGAATCCGGAGCTTTCTTTGTTACGTATCTACTAATGTGTTAATGTTATAGATGTAAATCTATATATAAGTTCAAGCGACAATAAATCAACGCTTGATTTGTTAAGTTGATGTCACAATTGGCTACTAGAATGAATTAAAACATATTGCATAATAAGTAAGAATGTTAGCATCATTATAAGAAAATGAGTGAAGGAACATGCATGAAAGCACAAAGCTGAAGTTGCCAACTTTGAATCATATTCACTACAATCAGTGGATGTGCTCCGCTTTCTGTACAACAAAAACAAATCCAAAATACAAGAACAAGTTACGGCTTCGTGCCAAAGGCCATTCACCCAAATTGCATATATCATTGGGCGTCCTCTTCTACGAAAGCACTTGTCGGGTTCCTGTCAATATTTATGTTATTAGAGTAAAGAATAAATTAGGCCAAACAGAAACTATAAATTTATTCAACATTCGAATTAAAATAGTCATACATGAGAGAGATCTCAAGAAATTGAGGAGCCTCATCCCAAATTATAATGCTAGAATGATAGAAAGACTACCTAATAAGAATATGAGTCAAATGGTTCACTTGGCAGTTTATAAACTCAACCACAAATTGTTACGACCCCAACCTTCCAAAAAATATTTTCTACTACATGTTCAGTCAAAGTCAAAATTATTGGGTCAAAGCCCAAGCCATAAAGGCGCCAAAAGGAATATATTAATTACTGGAGGGCTTGTAAAAAAATTATTATGGATTTAAGGCGAATTTGTATGACTTACCAAAGTTGAGGGGCATTGAGTGCAAATTTCCCTTTAAAACAAAGAAAGTTGGTATTTGAAAGTCAAACACACACTAGCACACAAAAACACACCCACACTCACACTGTTCTCGGCAATGAGGAGAAAAATAGGAGAGGAAAAAGGAAAAGAAAAAGAAAAAGAAAAGGAAGAAAAGGGTGAAGACATTTGAGGTTTTTGCGCTTTCTTATCATGTTTTAGTACAAGGGTGTTGGATTTTCTGCCACAAATTAAAAGAAGTAAGTTAAGAGGTGATTTTAGAGTTTATGCATTTGGTATTAAATGTTGATTTTATGGTTTAAATTTATGACTGAGGCTTAATAAATGTTCTATGTGTCATAAGAAGGATGAGTTTTAACTTAGCAACACTAATTACAAATTATTATGACATTGCCATGAACCCTAGAATGTGAAATTGGAGATTTTAAAGATTTTAGTTAGTGAAGTTGATTTATAGCAAAATGGTGACGAAAAGAGAGTAAATAATGAGTTAGAAATATTATTTAATAGATTTCCTTATTAAATATACATGGGTGTGGAGATTGGAGATTATAGTGAAAATATGTTTGAGAAGTGATGTAAGAACAAAAAAAAATATTTAACAATGAGTAGTAGTGGGATATTTGAAATAAGTTGAAGGTTGTGATTTTGTGAATTTTCTGTTATTGCGTACTCGAAAGAATTATAGTAGTACTTTAAGTAATTGGGCATTCTCGTTATTTCAGGTGGTGACGAGAAAATCGAGAAAGTTTATCTACCGCGTTAGATTGTAGCTAGAAATTCTGTGAGTGGGAAAATGTTTTCCTCATATTTTAGGTATGCTTTTTATTATGTCCGTTAAACATTATACTTTTAAAAGTTAAGCATGATTTCACTATTATAGTAATTCATGAAATATTCATTATTTTTATAGATTGTCGATTTCAAGAAAATCATGTTATTATCATTATTGTACTATATGAAATGTTTTACAATATGAGAATAAAGATTTGGAAAAGAATTTATATTATTATGTTATGAAATGTTTATGAAAGCTTATTAAAGGATTATTTCAAAACCGCCAAAGTACTTGTGTGATCTTTACCCGCTCTGCAGCGTTGTGATCTGTTCCACGGTGTATGAGCCAGTTTCAGTGATTACCTACTCTACAGTGTGTGATTCGTTCCACGGTGCATGACCAATTATATATAGGTCTTTAAGACCCATCGTCAAATACACATAGGCTTTGGGCTGTATAAGGTGGTGTTTGCTTTTGGGGCTTGCTCTGCACGCCTATGACCAGTTATCCAGTTATTCAGTTATCAGTATCACTCAGTTCTAAGTAGTATGCCTTGTACATTGAGATTACTTGGTACACGTGTGTTACTTCTTAGCAGTACTTTTGGTGTGAATTTTCCAGTTATAAGAAACTATCTAAGGTCTAGCTTTTATTACTCGGTCTACAATATATTGAGAAATTAGATGATTCAGTTTCAGTTCTAGTTCTCAGATTCTATTCATAGCATTCTCAGCATTTTCATAATTCAATATTTCATTTGCAAGTTAACCAGATGGTTTCCAACAAATTCAGTTATATTTATGTATTACAAAGCTCAACAGAATTTTCAGAAATTAAATAATAAGGAAAGCTGTAAATATGTATTTGCGAACTTATCCACTCACTGAGTTACAAGCTCATATGCTTTATAACGTTATTCATATCAGGAGATGACCGAGATTGAGCAGAGTAAGAGTTGCCTGCACCATCAGATTTTGCTACGACGTTCAGTATTGTACGACATAGTACATTTTGTCATTCATGAAACATTGACATGTTTTACACCTTCATTCTCATGCTAGTTGGAAATATTGAATATCACAATGGTTTAATTTGATTTTGGATATCGGGTGAATTGTAAACTATTTCGCATTCAGTTTGGAGTTTTAATAGATGGATGGTATTGGGAATTAATATGTAATGATTTGGTTGTCGATTTTTTTTTTTTTTTTTTTTGAGTTTGTCACAGGTTGTATAAGTCCATTTTACAGGAAAGACTTTGTCAAAATTTTTATAAAATCATTTTAGTTCAAAAGTTTATGTAGTTTCAAGACAAGTCTTAGTTTGCTTTGTCAGTGGGTCCCGATCAAACTGGTATTCAGCGTCGATGCATGCCATGTGTCAGGCCCAGTAGGTTGGTCTGGAACGGGGCGTGTCAAGTGGTATCAGAGCGAAACGATCCTAGAGTCTTACGATTGCATTACATGATTTTCTCAACATGTTTAACATTACATAATACATTTTGTCATAAATTCACATCATTTTATAGATCATCATTCCTTTTCGAGGTAGACCTAGAAGGCAGGCAACGGCTCAAGGTCGACACGCTTTTGGTGAGGGCGTTAGATAGGAGAATGTGGCAAAAGAATCTGTTCATGATTTGAGGCAAGGCAACGCTCCTACTAATGCGAACTTGACAGCACTATTGGCCTCTGCCTTGGCTACTCTATTGCCAAGCCATGGGCATGATACTAGCATTGAAAGGGCCAGAAAGTTACGGGTCGAGTACTTTGCCAATACAACTGATCCGTCTAACGCCAATGCTTGGTTACAGAGTACTGAGGGCATTTTCAACGTTATAGAGTACCTAGAAGATAAGAAAGTCTGTCCCCCCCCCCTTTTTACTTAAGGGTCTAGCTGTTGATTGGTGGGATTCTTTCTGTGACAGACAGTCAGACCCCAGTGCCATTACATGGGAGGCGTTCAAGACCAGTTTTGACCTGGCTTTCTATCCTAGCTCGTTTAAGAGTGAGAAACAGTCTGAGTTTCTAAAGCTAGCACAAGGATCTATGATAGTAGCCATGTACCATAGAAAATTTATGGAGTTATTAAAATACGCCAAGAATTTGGTACCAGACAAGAGCGACAAATGTCATAGGTTCGAGGAGGGACTGCAAAGAGACATTGTAGCTGCAGTTACGTCATATGGCCACTAGGATCTGGGGGCACTTGTTGAAACTGCCACTAAGGTTGAAAGGTACATGACTAGTGGGAATATCAGAGGGGAGAATATAAGACATCAAGGTCATTCCAGTCAGGCAGATAGCTCCCATGGGTAGTGGAAGAAGAACATACAAGGTTTTTGGCCAAGTGTTACTCATACTGGCAACTTCAAGTCTTGGTCCCGAGGCTCTTGTTTTGTCCATAGTTCAGGACACAGTCACAGCCAGCATTCTGTATAGCAGCTTGTGGGATAGCATTCACAACCCTATCATTCTTATTAGAGGGCCAGAGCAGTACAGGAACGGGGAATCTCGCGGTAACTGATATCCTCAGGGTCAAGTTTGTGGAAAGTTTCACCCCAGAGAGTGTCTCAAGGGAGCTGATATTTGTTTTCTGTGTGATTAGCCAGGACATATGAGGAAAGAGTGTCCTACTCTACTACAGTAGGGCGGTGCTTCTTATACTACTTCCCACCAGACAGCTGTAGACAGTGGGAGTGCCAGACAGAGTCAGAAAAGTTCAGCGTCAGAGAGTTTCAGAGTAGTTAGTGCCGGACAGTCTCAGGTGGCTAGGGGCGGTTGTAGCAGACTAAAGGGCCAACTAGGATGCACTCAGACTCAGGGTAAAGTGTATGCCATGACTTAGCAAGAGGCCCAGGAGTCGCCAAACTTGATTATGGGTACGTTATCTGTCTTTGGTAAATGTGCCCGTACTTTATTTGATTCTGGCACGACTCATTCTTTTGTTTCGCATACATTTGCTATTCATGTCGATCATATGTTAGAGTCCTTAGATAGTAAATTAGTAGTGGCCACTCCAGTGGCTGTATCACTTGTAGCAGATAGTATATATAGAGACTATAGGGTTAGCGTTAGAAATTACGTGTTGAAAGTAAATTTGATACCATTGGGTATACATGATTTTGATATCATCTTGGGTAGAAGTGTGCAGAAAAATCGGGACCATTTGAACCGGTCGAGAACTGGACTGAACAGGCGAGTCCCGGTCTAATTTTTGCGCCAAAATAACCAATTTTTGGTTATTTTGGTCCTAGACCAGTCCGGTCTGGTATGGTCCCAGCTTTTAGTTTGAAAACCGGGAAACTTGGTCAAAGACCGGTTGACTAGATTTTCTATTTTTTTTTTTTTTAGTAATTAAATTGAAACCGGTTTTCACTTTTCATACAAGAATAAAGAATCAGATTTTTACCTAATCCCTAATTTCATTTTCATTTCAAACTTTCAAAGTTCCATTTCAACAGACACGCAGGCTATAGTAGTCACCGTCTGCCGGTGCTTAGTACTCGTCCATCGCCGTCCATTTCACTTCTCGACTATACGATGTTCGGCGCTCAAACCTCAGATGACTTCTCGGTGCTTGACGATTGGTCTTGGCTTTGCTCGGTGCTCGGACATCTGCCTGCGCCCTCCGCCCTCCAGTGCTTGTTACTACTCCCTTATTTCATTTGTAACTGTAAGTAAATGCCTCAAACTTCAGAGTTCGGATTTATACAGATTTGTTTTTCATTTTCTTTTGGGTTTTAGATGCATTGGTGAATATTTTTTTTCATGTGAAATTATGTTAACTTATTCTTAACTTTCACAAATAACAATTGTTTCCTATCTAATATGAATTTTTTTTTATTTATTTATTTTCCATCCATTATAAAGTTGATTTATCACTTATCTAAGAGTAAATTGTTGAACAAATATGATATTCTTAGAATTAGGTTCAGTTTGATTGAAAGTAGGGGACAGAACTGGAATTTTAAATTGAATAAACCCTGAACTTTCTCACTTCATGTTTTCTTGCAAACTTATGTGGAAATTGGATGGAGAAAGGGACTAAGTAGTTGTTGTAGTGTGTGCATTGGTTTGTTTTTAAGGAATTAGGAGTGAACTGTATGAAAATCCATGAACTCAAAAAACATGCCTTGATGGTGTTTGATGAATTGATTCAAACAAAATTACTTATGTAGGCTGTTTCTATTGCTTATAAATGTTACTTAGAAAGTATGTGCTAAGTGGGCATATTTTGTCTTTACTGCTAAATGCGTATAGAAAGTGTGTGCTTATTTTTATTTATATATGTGCTTATTCGTTATTACGATACTTAGTTTCACTCCATTAGGATTGCATTTGGGGATATCTTTTACGCTTACATGTTTATTTGTTTGTTCTAGACTTTGTTTATATATGTTTTTACATTGCTAAGTCCTCGGAAAAAAATTTTTACTAGTCCGACAAAACCCCAAAAAAACTGAATTCATTACCGAGCCCAAACTGGGACCGAAACCATTTTGACTTGCTATTTTTGGGAACGGGACCTGGACTGAACCGAAGACGTTTGGTCCGGTCTTGGCCCTACCCGGGACTGAAACCCATTTGCACAGCCCTAATCTTGGGCATGAATTTCTTAACTGTGAATCATGCTACAGTTTTTTGTTTTCGGCAAGGAAGTTGTATTTAGAAAACCCAGAAAGCCTGAAATTTGCTTTACTGGGGAAACACAAAATTCTACCATCTTGTGATATCCACCCTTTATGCTGAGAGATTCTTCGAAAGAGGTGCGAGGCATATCTAGCTCATGTAATTGAAACTGAGGTTACTAAGCTAAAATTTGAAGATGTCTCAATTGTGAGGGATTTTTCTGAGGTTTTCCCGATGATCTTCCTGGATTACCACCTAATAGAAAGGTAGAGTTTACTATCAATTTGGTCCCAAGGACAGCACCTATATCACAGGCGCCATACAGAATGGCTCGAACAGAATTGAAAAAGTTGAAAGTTTAGTTGCAGGACTTGGTGGATAAGGGTTTCATTAGACCCAGCATATCTCCTTGGGGTGTACCAGTCTTGTTGTGAAGAAGAAAGATGGCACGATGAGATTATGCATTGGCAAACAACAGTTAAACAAGGTGACAATTCGCAATAAATATCCTTTGCCTAAAATCGATGACTTATTTGATCAGCTTCAGGGTGCTTCAGTCTTTTTGAAGATTGACTTGAGCTCCGGGTGTCATAAGCTTAAAATTAGAGAGGTTGATGTGCCACAGACGGCTTTCAAGCCTCAATACGGTCACTATGAATTCTGGTGATGTGTTTTGGGCTGACTAATGTACTAGCTATGTTTATGGATTTGATGAACAGGGTGCTTTAGCCATATCTCGATAAATTCTAATTGTCTTTATTGATGACATGCTGATTTATTCTCGTAACCGTGATGAGCATGGAGATCATTTGATGATTATTTTACAGCTTCTGCAAGATAAACAGTTGTATGCCAAGTTCAATAAATGTGAGTTTTGGCTGGATAAAGTGGTATTTCTAGGTCATGTTATCTCCTCAAAATGGATTTACATAGATCTTGTAAAAACTGAGTCAGTGTAGCAATGGGAACAACCTGCTAATGTGACTGAAGTGTAGAGTTTTCTTGGGCTAGTTACTACCATCGGTTTATAGAAGGGTTCTCAAAGATTGCTCTTCCATTGACTAGTCTGACTAGGAAGGATTCTAAGTTTGTGTGGATTGAACAGTATGAAAACACTTTTTAGGAATTGAAGTACAGGTTGACTACCTCTCCTATCCTCACCCTTCCGTCTCCAAGTGATGAATTTGTGATATACAGTGATGCCTCATGTCAAGGTTTGGATTGTGTCTTGATGCAAAATGGAAAAGTTATAGTTTATGCTTAGAGGCAATTGAAAAACCAAGAGTTGAACTACCCCACTCATGATCTAGAGTTCGCTGCAGTGGTATTTGCGTTAAAAATTTGGAGGCATTACTTGTACATTGAAAAGTGCCAGATATACACTGATTATAAGAGTTTGAAGTATATTTTCGATCAGAAGGAGTTGAATTTGAGGCAAAGGAGATGGTTACTTGTAGCGACCCGAAATTTTTTGAATAAAATTTTATTATATAATTCTGCATCGCTATAATCTCACCAATTTAAAAAGTTCATTTTATTCGCGCTCGCTTAGTCATACATATTTCAAGAATTTAATTAGATTTTATAATAAACAATTCCATTTCATTTTAATTCCAATTATTATGGATTTTAAGTCCGAAAAACCATTTTAATATTCTTTTTTTCTCTTTCCAAAGTTACATATATATTTGGATTACAAGTTTTTTCCGGACATCAAATTTCATTACTCTCGTACTTTAAATAGACCTCCAATTCACACAAAAAGCCAAGAATTCAATCTCCCATCAATTTACACTTCAACTCAATTTAAACCTCTTCTACATGGCAACTAAAGACAACTAGAACACTAAGCCTATAGATATAGCCCAACTCATACGTTTTTCTGCCCACAATTTTAGTAAATTCATAGCCTTTTTCTCAAGACAGACTTTGGTATGTTTTTTCCTTGTCCCACACCAATGTTGTTTCTTCTTGCTCTTTAATCTACAGATAGATACACATGTCTACATATATACACCTCCACTGCACCTCCGCATCACCACTGGCCGGACCTGCCTCTACTCAACTAAAGGGCAGCCACGCCCTTGAACCCAAAGAAATCTGAGGCACAAAAAAAAGAAAAAAAGGAAGAAAGAAAAGAAATCGTGGACTCGAATAGCCGGATAACTCAGCGCTAGCCGGAAGTCACAACTCCTTCCGCGGTCGAATCGCGTTTGTCGTTCGACCCGCGTCGAGCCTAAAACGAGGCCAGTGGCGTCTCTCTCCCCCACGCGAGCCATCGACTAAACCAGCCTAGCCACCCTCGTTCACCTTTGGCTGAAATCCCTTTCGTCAGAGTTAATCTCACACTTCGAAAAAACTCATACCCGATCTTTGCTTTTGATTGGGGCTTGACCAAATTGCAAGATAGGATGTGATTTATTGTTAAATTGATTTTGCACTTAAATCCCTAGGTTTCGCCAATTCCAAAAAGCAGTCCCCCCAAGTTCTAGATTTGTTTATTTCAACCCTAAAGTTTTCAGTTTAGTCAAATAGGGTTTCTAACTTTCTGTTTTCACGAGTTCAGCCTTTGAGTTTGTCATCCACTCTTTTTAGTCCCAGCCCTAAGCTATTTCAAAGTTTCAATTTAGTCCTTAAAGTTTATTTCTTTTTATAAAGGATTATTTCTCCAATACTAAGATAAAATAATTTTCTTTTGACTAAATGAGGTGTGAAGATCTATAATCAAGTAAGAAATTTCACAAAGGTTGCCCGGTTCCTAAAATTAAGGTAGTCTTTTTTTTCTAGAAAAAGCTATTAATTGATCTGTGCTATGAGTATGCATATATAAATATATGATTATATGTTTATTATATGCATAAGTTTATTTGCTTTATGCTTAAGACGAGACGAGACTATTTATTATATGCATACATTACTTGATTACTATGCGCGCTAGTATTTACTTGCTTTATAGCATAAGAAGAGAGTCGAAAACCTACATTTACTCTACGATACTTGTTTTCGAATAAAGAATCTTTTTAAGATATTCATGTAGTTGCATGTTTATATATACATCTATCGTATAAATTAATTATTTTGCGCTGAGACTACTGAGTATTTTTAGGAAGTACTCACCCTTTCAAATTAAAATGTTTTGAAGGTTAAGAGTTAGAGGCGATGTGTTGAACATTGGTGGTACGAAATTAATTTTTAAATTACTTTGAAACAATTTAGAAATTATTTTACTCATTCATGAATTTGTTAAATTCTTTATTTCTTGACATAGGTAAGTTTTCCGTGAGATTATTTTCCCAAGTTTATAAGATTGATTTTCTACATATTTTACCTACTTTTAATATATTTATTTTGAAAAGAAAGAAAATGTTGTTAACGTTTCGGGTACTTAGAATCTGGGCGTTACATTAGAGCTTATAAAAGATTATGATTGCAAGATCGACTATCATAAGGGAAAGCTAATGTAGTAGCAGATGCTCTCAACAGAAAAACAAGTAGTTCTTCAACTCAATCTAACCTGATGATTTCTTCCCTGATTTGAAAGTTAAAGAAGTTGAATACCCATGTATAACCTACCATCTCAGGAGCAGTATTAGCTAGGCCTACCTTGATTGCTAAGGTCAAAAAGGCCCAATATCATGATGACATTAAAGAGATGGAGGGAAAATTGAGGAAAGAGATCGATCTTGGACTACGGGAGGATTACACAGTTAGGGATAATGGTACTCTTGTCATGGGAGATAGATTGTGTGTTCCTGATATTTCAGAGCTAAAAGGAGAGATTCTAGAAGAGGTAAACAGTTCTGCATGTACCATGTACCCACGCAGTAATAAGATGTATCATACTTTGAAAGAACACTACTGGTGGCCGGGTATGAAGAAGGACATAGCGTGGTTTGTTTCTAGATGTTTTATTTGTCAGCAGGTGAAGTCTAATCGCCAGAAGGCGGCTGGATTATTACAACCTATGCCTATCCCTGAGATCCTCGATTTACTTCTAAATTCTGGCCTAGCTTGCTGGGAGCTATGGATACGAAATTAAATTTCAGCACAGCCTTTCACCCTCAGACATATGGTCAGTCAGAGAGAACCAAACAAACACTAGAGGATATGCTTCGGGCATGTACTTTGGAGTTTAAGGGTAGTTGGGATACTCATCTATCAAAGATAGAGTTTTCCTATAATAATAGCTATCATTCTGTATGAGGCTTTATATTGCCGAAAATGCAGAACTCTAGTATGTTGGAATGAAATTGGAGAGAATAAATTTATAAGACCTGCTCTAGTTTAGGCCACCACATAGAAGGTGAATATTATTAGAGAAAGGCTTAAGGTTGCTCAAGACAGACAGAAGAGCTATGCTGATAAACACATGAGAGATCTAGAATTTAAAGTTGGAAACAGAGTTTTTCTGAAATTATCACCATGGAGAGGTGTTTTGAGATTTGGAAAACGGGGTAAACTGAGCCCACAATACATAGGGCCATATAAAATCACTGAGCGTATCAAACCGGTTGCTTATCAGTTATCATTGTCAGCTAAATTATCTAGAATTCATGATGTGTTTCATGTTTCCATGCTTCAGAAGTATGTTCTAAATCTGTCTCATGTGCTAGAGTCACGGCCGGTTGTACTAAAGGATAACCAGACTCATAAAGAAGAACTTAAAAGAATACTTGGCAGGAGGCATTAGATTAAAAAAGATAAAGTTGTTGGCACATTTGTTCAAGTCAAATGGAAAGGTCGTCCGATAGAAGAGGCCACGTGGGAAGAAGAGAAGGAGGTGCGGGCTAAGCACTTTGACCTCTTCAGTTATTGAATTTCGAGGATGAAATTCTTTTTAAGAGGTAATGTTATTACAACTTGAACCTTTCCAAAATTATTTTCTACTATATACTAGGTCAAAGCCAAAATTATTAGGTCAAAGTCCAAGCCATATAGGTGCCAAAAGGGATAAATTAATTATCGAAGGGCTCGTAAAAAAATTATTATGGATTTAAGGCCAATTTGTATGACTTATCAAAGTTGAGAGGCCTTGAGTGCAAATTTCCCATTTAAACTAAGAAAGCCTTGTATTTGAAAGTCAAACACACACTAACACACACACACTCACGCTAGTTCTCGGCAGTGAGGAGAAAAGTAGGAGAGGAAAAGGAAAAAAAAAAAGAAAAGGAAGAAAAGGGTGAAGACATTTGAGGTTTTCGCACTTTCTTGTCATGGTTTAGCACATGAGTTTTGGATTTTCTCTACAAATCAAAAGAGGTAATTTAAGAGGCTATTTTAGGGTTTATACATTTGGTATTAAATGTTGATTTTATGGTTTAAATTTATGATTGAGGCTTAATAATTGTTCTATATGTCATAAGAAGAATGAGTTTTGATTTAGCAACACCAATTACAAATTATTAAGAGATTGTCATGAACCCTAGAATGTGAAATTGGGGATTTTATAGATTTTAGTTGGTGAAAGTGATTTATGACAAAATGGTGATAAAAATTGAGTAAATAATGACTTGAAAATATTAATTAGTGGATTTCCTTATTAAATATGCATGGGTGTGGAGGTTGGAGATTGTGGCGAAAATATATTTGAGAAGTAATGTAAGAATAAAAGATATATTTAACAATGAGTAGTAGTGGGATATTGGAAATAAGTTGAAGATTGTGATTTTGTGAATTTTCGTGTTATTGCATACTTGAAGGAATTATGGTGGTACTTTAAGTAATTGGGCATTCTCGTTATTTCAAGTGGTGATGAGAAAGTCGGGAAAGCTTATCAACCACGTTAGACTGCAGCTAGAAATTCTGTGAGTGGAAAAATGTTTTCCTCAAATTTTAAGTATGCTTTTTATTATGGCTGTTTAACGTTATACTTTTAAAAGTTAAACATGATTTCACTATAATAGCAATTCATGAAATATTTTATTATTTTTATGGATTGTCAAGTTCAAGAAAATCATGTTATTATCGTTATTGTTCTATATGAAATGTTTTACAATATTAGAATAAAGATTTGGAACAGAATTTATATTATTATATTATGATATGAAAGCATATGAAAGGATTATTTCAAAACCACCAAAGTACTTGTGTGATCCTTACCCGCTCTACATCATTGTGATATATTCCATGGTATATGGACTAGTTTCAGTGATTACCCGCTCTGTATTGTGTGATTCATTCCACGGTGCTTGACCAGCTATATATAAGTCTTTAGGACCCATCGTCATACACATATAGGCTTTAAACCGTGTATGGTAGTGTTTCCCTTTGGAGCTTGCTCTGCGCGCGTATAACCAGTTATTCAGTTATCAGTATCACTCAATTCTAAGTAGTATGTCTTATACAACGAAATTACTATGTACATGTGTGTTACTACTTAGCGATACCTTTGGTGTGACTTTTCCAATTATAAGAAATTATCGAAGTTCCAACTTTTTTAACTCAGTTTACAGTGTATTGAGAAATATATGATTCAGTTCAAGTTCTTAGATTCTATTTATAGCATTCTCAGCATTTGCATGATTCAATATTTCATTTACAAGTTAACGAGATGGTTTCCAACAAATTCAGTTATATTTATGTATTACAAAGCTCATCAGAATTTTCAAAAATTAAATAATGTGAAAAGCTATATATATGTATTTATGAACTTATCCACTCACTGAATTACAAACTCATATATTTTCTAATGTTTTTCTCATAAGGAGGTGACCGAGATTGAACAGAGTAAGAGTTGCCTACACCATCAGATTTTGCTATCACGTTCGGAATTGTACGACATAGTGTATTTTGTCATTCATGAAATATTGACATGTTTTACACCTTCATTCTCATGCTAGTTGGAAATATTGAGAATTGCAAATAGTTTAATTTAATTTTTGATGTCGGGTGAATTATAAAACTATTTTGTATTCAATTTAGAGTTTTAATGGATGGATGGTGTTGAGAATATAAGAATATGTATGAATTTGGTTGTGAATTTTTTTTAAGTTTGTCACAAGTTTAATAAGCCCATTTTACAGGGAAGGCTCTGCTAAAATTTTTATAAAATCATTTTAGTCCAAAAGTTTATACAGTTTCAAGACAAGTCTTAGTTTGCCTTGACAGTGAGTCCAGGTCAAACTGGTATTCATCGTCGGCGCACATAATATGTCAGGCCTAATAGGTTCGCCTAGGACGGGGGCGTGTCACAAATCCCCTCTATTAGCGTGGATCTCAGTTTTGCAAGTGGGACAAACTTGAGTAATCTTCAAGCTGTATGAAATTGGCAAAACATTTAGAAGTTCCCAATAGGGCAATGCATTATAATCTTGTTTAGTTTATTACAAGTATAAACCAAACTACAATGAACATTTTGTGGCTTTTAATTTGCAAATACATTCTTAATATAATTGAATTTGTTAAAGAGAAAAGTGTCTACTAAAATTAGAGGAGAATTTTTCATTATTAAGCATATAATCAGCCGTGGAAATCGACATTAAAAAATGATTTGAAGAAAATTGACCTTGAATGTTCATTTTTCCATAAACAACTCATAAGGCGTGAAAGAAGGCATAGCTCTTACCAACTATTACACCAATAATCAGACTCATGTCATAAAATTTGAGTTATAAATTTATTTTTTATTTTTTTATTTTTTTCCAAACAGACAAGTCCCGAGTTCGTAAACAAAGAAGGGAATTTTCATTTGGCCAAATGTTCACACTAAGAACGTAAAAGAAACTAATTGCATCTTTCTTTGTTCTTTGCAATCTAATCCATCAAGTGAGCTAAAATTTAAAAAAAAAAAAAAAAAAAACTACGGCGGCCAAGATTAAGCAACGACTTGCCTCAACTACTTGGCGCTCGATCTGGAGGGAGGCAGTGGGTCGGGGGGTCGATCAGCGAAATGTGGGATGCAGAGGTTCCTTCTTGGCCATTGTCGTTGGTAGCTCCTCCGACGAGTGATCTTGCAAATGGGGGTTTCATCGGGATTTTCAGTTTTTGGAAGTGGAACAGCAATTGATTGGTTGGGGTTGGTTTTTATTAAGTGGTGGGCTCCACAATGTTTTCAAAATGGGGGGAAATTAGAGTATTTAGCTCTTTCTGGTTTCTTTATTTGATGTGGTGCTGAACACCAGATTTGGCTCCTAAGAAGGAGTAAGATCTGTTTTGTTAGAAAATGCCTAATTATTAATACTAAAAAATTGATTTAACACCTCTAGTATAAATGCTTTGCCAGTGCCCAAATTCTTAAAGATGTCTAATTTTATATTTGCCGAATCTCTGCCCTCTCTCTATATTAATCAAATCATCATGAAAACCAAACTGTGGTTATCTTTAACCAAAGTATGATTCTAGAAGGAGTTTCAACAAGACTTACGACTACCAATACAGAAGTAGCCAACCTTTGACGACTCTATTAACAAATCAAGGCTTTTATTGTGTTTCATGCTCCATGTGACTGGTTTGATTCTCATTATTTGAGGAAATTATAAGAAATTTTCTATAGAGACGGATCAGGCTTCGAGTTCAAAACTCGATTTATTTCTATAACCGGACTGGAAATTATAATAATGAGAGAGGTAAATTATGCATTAGAAATGTAAAGAGATTTGAAATATGTAGTTGTAACTGAGTAGTTGTCAAATAAAATGTCAAATATAGAATAAGTAAAATTATAATTGGGGGAGGATAATGATAATCAAACAAGCTCTTAAAATTTGTGAGAGAAATTTGACATGTAGCAAAGTGGTGGTGAGCGGCCGGAAATTTTCTAATAGTTTAAAAAGTAAAAACTATCAAATACTGGTTTCATTCACCCGTCAGGCTTCTAACAGCTATGTCACGTGTGCGTCTAATAGGTGAGCAAAATTAATCAAACACTAATAAATAAAAAATTTGTCCTTAAATTAATTCGTAGATTCTTTATTTGGCCATATACGATGGAGTAATTATTCTTGAAGTACTAGAAATTTTTTTCTAAACAACAGTACAATAAATTTTGTTTATATATCGTAGACGAAGCATGACTAATCTCAATCACCCTACTATAGAACAATAAAGGTACGTCAAGGAATCATAAAGTAATGATCTAAAGACTATCTCTAATTTTAAAAAGATTAAAAATAATATAAACTATATGTATAACACTAATTAAGATGTGATTGGTTCATGTAAACTATGTGCCTTTGTTACCCAGCAATAGGTGGTTTCCATATCACTTTTAACACTTATAAATGATTATATTCTATTTATTATAAATAAATGAAATAGTTATTTTTCTTTCTTGGAAAGTTGGAATTGGACTACTAATCACAAGGCGTTACATGTATGAGACTACATGTGATTTTCTTACGTGACAGTTTGTGATTGATAGTTTTTTTTTTTTTTTTTTGCAAGAACACTTGTGATTGATAATGGGTTCCATATTATAGAGCTCCACTTAGTTTTATAGAGAAATTGATTGCAAACCACTGTCATTGACATCTCACGAGCCCAACACATCTTATGCACATCTCGTTCTCATTAAATTAAATTAAATTAAATTAAATTAACTTATATCCATCCTAGACAACCTACTAGCCTCGACATGCAATATATGTGTTATGCCATATTTTCTTTTTTCTTGAAACAAAAGTGATATATTTAAATTCATTGGTTTTTTTTTTTTTTTTGGAACATATATTAATTCATTAGTTGAAATCAGATATCTTTATTCTTTCCGACTACGGTGATTCGACTTGAACACGATACAATACTATCTTTTTCGGGTAAGGTAACCGAACTAACCTTGCCTTCCACATTTTTTGACATACCATATTTTCCATTTGATTCAGCGTCTTTTGTTCCACGAACCTCAATTTTCTATCAGTTTTTCTTAGAAGATGAAGCCTCACACTTAAGAAGAGGCATACAGTGGGACCTACTTAAAAATATTGAAATCGTTTTTAGGTCACAACCCCCCAGGTCAGAACCTGATATGTCTAAGAAAACAGATCTATCTCCACTATAGAGACATATTTGTCCAGGTGGCACTGACTAGGCACCACCTGGGATCCATGCGGCTGCACAGACCGGCTGTGCTGCTGCACCTTGATGTGCTGCCGCGCCTTGCAGCCAGTGCGACCGCATGAATCCCAAGTGGTGCCCAGTTAACGCCACTTAGACAGATTTGACTCCACAGTGGAGATAGGTATGCCTTCTTAGACAGATTAGGTCAGAACCCGCCCGAGTCTGGATTCCCCCCTCTCGTCCCTGTGTGCAAACTGCCGGAAGCGCATCCCCTAAAACGGTGACACACCGGTGACAGAGAGACACACCCCCCTGGCAGCTCCGTTACCCATTGTGATTATTCGACCAACCCGAAACCAAACCCTCAACCCTCTTCCTCTCGCTGTCGATAGCGGCCGTTCCGGCACCGGCGAAGAGCCAGAAGCTCGCCGCCCACTCTGTACTAGCACTGGCGACCTCTCTCTTGCGTGGCCTCTCTCTTTCTCGATCAAGTGAGCCAGTAGAACACCCTTGAGCCGAAACTAGTAGCCTCTTTTTCTGCCGGTAAATTGCTCTTTGAAAGATTATATTGTTCTTTTCTTTCTTTTCTGCCAGTAAATTGCTCTTTGAGTTTGTTACAACTAAATTTGATCTCCAAAATTTTTTATAGCTCTCTTCTGCCCGGGAAACAGTAGCTAAGGAGTTGGTTCTTTCTTGGATTTTCTTCACATTCTATATTTTATGCATAGAATATTTTCTTTCACATTCTACATATTGAGAGAGGTTTAGCCTATTTTCACAGAAGTGGAAACTTATAGCATCTTTCATAAAACAGAGACGTTTTTGCTATTAGGTTTAAAAACTATATTTTCATGGGGGAAAACAAATGAAGATCTAAAAGTATTCATGCAAGTATGCGAGGATATTCCAAACCTGAAATTTGTTTTGGGAAAGGCTGAAATCAAGATAATTTGAATAAGGAATGGTACAATATTCAATATATGTCACATGAGAATCAGTTGTCCTTGTTTCCTTAACTTTTGGAATCTCATTACTCCTAGCTTGCCAAGAATTGCTTAAATGACTGGAACGCTTTATGGGGGAATCTTCATGTTGTGTAACCTTGTATGAATGTCATTGAGCATTACAGTAGTACTTCTCTTAGTTAAACTAAAGGGTGAACATTCTAAGGTGCTGGCGACTGGCTTGTAATTCTGATTTTTTACCTGATGGTATTTAATGAATTACATGCTTGGATCTTTTCACCAGCCTGCTAGAATTACAACCTTTCGTTTTTTGTTTTTCATTCCTTTTCCTTGGCTTGTGAAACATCTTAAAAAGTGAATACATTGATTTGTATATGAGTTGCTGTGAATGCTATGGTATTTGTTTAATGCATATTTGCAGGCGGTACGTCTGACCTGTATGATTTATGACAAACTTCAATATCTTAATAATCATGTGACATTATTTTATAGAACTTTCCTCTCTCTGTCTCTCCTGGGCAAAACTTTCCAGTTTTGTATGTTTATCATTAGTATTTTTTAAGTTATAATCAAAGATGTAGCTAGGTATAAATCTCTAATTAGGCTTCAGATAAATATCGATTAGCATTTAGGTGAAGAAAATCAATGATTGGGATGTAAGCATGTGCTTTAAAATTTTTCTTATTTAAAAGTAGCCACCTCTTTCTCATATTAATGTCTTCTTCCTTTGTCGCGCGTTTTCAGTATAATATGCTTACATCGGAGCTGGTCGCTTGCAAATTATTCTTTCATATATTGCCTTGGCAAAGTTATAGTACCATGGTAAAACTAGACAAGTTGCACTTTCTAATATGAATACATCTATTAAAAGTAACACATCCCACCTTCATGTTGAACATGGTATTGTAACATTGTAATGCAAAAAGGAAAAAGAAACAAGAGAAAGAACTAAATGATAGAAATCAAAAACTAACAATTTTCAGTTCTGCTTAATTTTCAGCATTCTGGTGGCACAGTTTATGACTATTATATGGTAAACTGAATATCAGTCGCCGAGAACTTCTAAAGGAAGTGTGCTGAGATCTGGACGATCTGTTGGCAAAGAATTTCAAACAGATCACTAGCAGGGGAACATTGACTGCCTAACTCTCTTCTCTGCACCTTAAAAGAAAATTTTGTATTGGTCTGACTCACTTCACTGTTTGTACCTTTCTTATATGCTATATAAAATGCTGATTGCAGTTTCATTGCCAGGTTCCTCGATGCACCAGATATGGACAGAACTGTTTGTTCCTTCCATAATACTTACTTCGAAGCAGACAGAGGTAAAATCTTAAGCATGAATCGTGAATCTTATTTTACTGCACTACAGGATATCATTACACTTTGCAACTCTTCTGCTATTAACTCTTTTTTTTTTTTGAAGGATTCTGCTATTAACTTGATTTCGTTGTCATTAAAATATTTGGGATTATATATTAAAATATATTTATTATGTCAGCGTGACCTTTGATTTAATCCTCTACTTGCTAATTTTTGTAGTGGACAGGACCATTGCTTTACTATGCCAAGGGAAAGGAAGTGGTAGGAGATGTGACTGGCTCATTCTAAAGCCATTCCATTACACCGTAAATGCATTGAATGGTATAGATTTTAGATAGATGCACTTTATGCTCTAAGATTGAGCCTCTATGTCAGATGATATATTATAATCTTAGGAAGAATTGTGCTACTTGAACAAAAAATCTTACAAAAGGTTATATGACTCATTACATGAAGACCGTCACTTTCAGTGATAAAAGCTTATATGGAACCCAAGTGAGAATGGAGAGCCTTATGAAGTTAGCATGGACACAGTTCTGGTTAAGATTGCACTGAAGATAATGATTCTCTATGGCGAAAACAAGTTACGAGACCGATGCACTTAGCAAATTTATAGTAGCCTTCCATAATTCCACTCCAACATATCTTCTATGCACTTGAATGAACCACAAGTTTTAGCTTCCCATGTATTGTACATTTCATGTCTTTTGTAATTTCTAGCATTACTGAAATATGTACATATATTTCGTTTGCTATTTTGAAATACTCTCGAAGCTAATATTTTGACCGTTATTGAATTGGGAAGACTTGTATCTCATTTCCTTGGTTTATATGAAGATGACGATGCGAAAAAATGGAGCCACATATGTCATGCGCTTGTTTAAATGAAAAGTTTACGGAGGAGATCTATTTGGAGAAATTTCGACATAGTTTCCTCTAAACTGTCACTTATAAAACCTGAGGAAAAAAAATAATTTGTAAACATGCATCATTTCCATGTCATATATCATATCCTTGAGCAGCGTCGTACAATTGTGTAATGACTTGTCAAAGTAATTCAAAATCACAATTGCCGTGCCCGTTGCACAACATTGTTATATACAACAAAAATTTGGTTATCGCCAACAACTGCGTAGCATCAGATCGGAAGAGC
>CAVNYN010281803.1:0-11205 GCA_963692815.1 Nyctanthes arbor-tristis
CCGATCTCTGTGCTGCCGGAAATGGCAGCACTTTGCTACCATTTCCGGCAGCCAAATGGTTGCCGGAAATGGCAGTAAAGTGCTGTCATTTCCAGCAGCACATGGGGGTCTACCCCTCTTTTTTTTTTGTAAAAATATTAAAATATTCAATTTTTAGTTATTTTACGATAATACTCTTGACATTAACGGTGGAAATAGATGGAAAACGTTAGAGTGACCTTAGATGTAACATTATTGAAAGGTTAGGGGCCTCCACAATAAAAATTAAAGGTTAAGGGTGTAATCTTAACAAACTTGAAAGGTTGGGGACGCTTGCTATAAATTGCCCTTAGGTTTTTAAGTCATATTCGTCAACGTCTTTTCACAAGTCTAAATCTTTATTTAACTATTGTAATTGATGAAGTAAACACATTTAAACTTTTTGGAATTAAAAATTTCCACAATGTTACAAGAAATAAGGAAATATCTTTTTAGGACGGAAGAAGTAACATTATTTATATGTACATTAAGTAGTAAGATCTTCGTCTCTTAGAGCATCTCCAACCTGAGGAAGATCAAACGGACTATTTTTCCAAAAAAAGGTCCAATTGTCACCCTATTTTTTAGTTTGGTCCCCAATCCAAATGGCCAAATTTCATCTCAAGATTGAATTCCAATATTTTATCATTCATTTTTCGTTTATTTTGAATTGTAACAAATTATTTTATCCAATTTTTTGTAATTAATTAAAATTCTATAAAGTACTTTATAGCCGACACTTCCGAAAGTCGAAAATCAAAACAAAGAGTCAAATTGTAAATTAAATAGTGCATTCAACAGGGATAAAAGACTTCGTCGTGTATTCGCCAAAAATTAAAAACATAACTTTGCTTTAAAAAAAATTAAATGAGAACATAAAAGAAAACAAGGTTTAAAAATAAAGAGAGAAAAAAAAAGCACCAAACTTTCCTACGAAATTCAGCAGAAGACGTGTGCAAATTAAATTCATGGCACTTTCGTAATTACTTAATGGCAAACTTATAAATAATTTAATTTGGTCTGGTATTGTTCAAACATATGGTTAGAGAGGGAAAAAGACCAAAATTTGAGAGTTATGGGGCTTTGGGTTGTGGGTTGGAGATGATCTTTAATTCAATTGGCATTGATTATGACACCTTATGTTTTTATACCAGGACTCAACTCTAAATGCCAACATTAATTCATTTAACGTTACATTCCAACATTTTAGGAGATTTATTATCTCACCAACTAAAAAGTAAAGCACAATAAAGAAAACATTTTTTGCTTCCTTTGGCTTGCGAATATGGGTTTAGCATTAACAACACAGACATTTATTGAATTGCATTTGGAGTTTGCATATTTTAAATCGTCAAACTTTGGTCGCTAAATTTTGTTATGCAACTCCAGAGTGAGAGGAGAGAGGACATGATGATGATGATGATGATAATAAGGCTATTTTTTGGGATTTTTACATGTAAACTGTTATATTTGTAATAAATTGAAAAAATACTCTCAATTGTAAGTATTTTGGTCTTGGGAGTAGTTATTGAAAATAAATTACAAAAATACTTCTTACACTCTCAATTGTAATTTGTTACACTGAATGTATTCTTTCAAATAAAATGACTTAACATTTGTAATTTGTCAAATAAAAATTAAAATAAATATTTTTTTAATTACAAGGGTCAATGTGCGTGTATTGGTTAATTTCCACTATTTTTTTTTTATTTTCCCTTTGAAGAATGATCATCTAAACCCCGTAGTGAGGCCAGAATTAATATTTAAGATAGTATAGGGCTCTACCACATATTATAATCAAGTTAAGAGTTACGAGGAAAATCAAGTAAATGCAATTATCTGGTAACTTGAAGTGAACATGTGTATTAAAGAACTTGTAACTGAATTAACATTTTTTTTCAAACGTTTCAACTTTCAACTTAGGTAAAAACAAGATGTGTGCACCAAATTTTGCTAGCTACAAACGGCACTGCAAGAAAAATAATGAGGTCAGGTCAACCAATTAATTAAAGATGTAATTAGGAAAAGATAATTAATTATTGGATACCATGGCATGGCATGGCATGTGGTATATACTAGCACTAATTATTATTAGTGGCAGGGAGAGAGTAGGAATTTTTACAGTGAGGCTCGTCAGTTTCGTAATGGGAGAAACAGTTTGTGTAGAAACTTTAATTGTATAGATTATTATTAGTGCAGTGGGTTAATTAATTAGCAACATTCCTTTTTCTTGTTAGTAATAAACAAATAAATGCATCAGATCCAGAGCACATGGAACTCAGTTGACGGCCACTCCATCACGTCACATGCACTTCTCGCTTCTCCCATCCCATGCCATCCACACATGAAACGACTATGCTTTCTACCAATTATTAATTTAACTATTTGTTCAGTGGAATTTTACTGACTTTAACATCATCATATATATTAGGTAAAGATCTTTGTAGTCTAATGACATTCGTATTAACTCTTTATATTTGGGTTCGATTTCTCTCCTCTATAATCCCTTTGTAATGGATAATCAAATTTCAACTGAAAGAATTGGATCAGAGGAAGACTCCTGACCATGAAAATTGGACATATATAGCCTATGTTTGCAAATCAATTATGTTTTGGTCAAATCAATCATATTATATATTTCATGCGACGCGCATGTACTGTATAAATCTTCATTATTTAACCACACATTCTTTTTCTTATTTCTCATTAAAATGAGATTGCAAACAGACACTAAGTCTTTTTCAATTTGTGTGAGTATAAGAGAAAGAAAACGTCAACTTCACACCTTCTTAAATAGTTTGACATGTTTGGTGAACGGATTGAATTACGTATGTTTGTTAGTAACGGAGACCAATAAATTTTCTTTCATTTTAAGCCAGTATATTAATAATTTAACTTATTAATTAATTCAAGTTAAAGGGTATATATATAAATTATGCAAAAAATGCGTACATGGTCTTGAATTTTATGATACAATAGATAAGATATGAAAAAAATTCCTACCAACCATCACACTCCGCTATCAATTAATGAGATAGCTTAATTAACACTATATAATTAACTTCCATCCAAACAATATATAATTTTGAAATGCACTTGTGATTCAATAAGAATGGAGAAGAAGCTCGTGGATGCATCACTTCCTGCCCACGTGTATTTCAACTCCACGTTATATGTATTCAAGCATGCATGTCACATGGAAACCTTTTAACAAAATTTTCGGAAAGTTTTTTCAAAAGGACTCAGTCCAAAAACATCATTTATCAAGAAAAATGTGTCAATTTTTTATAGTTTGTGCAAAAGTATCCACTTTTGGTTTTGAAAGACCGCAATGCAGCTTCTTGAGGAAAAAGAAGTCGATTTTGGGAATGGACGCACTAAATTGGTCCACCTATTGTGTAGCTTCTATAATAATTTAGGCAGGAGTATATTGATTATCTTCCTCTTTAATATAAAGAATTTGGATCTAATTTTTAGGCTTCTCAACAAATAAATTAGGAAAAAGGAAAAGCGGTGAGTTCGCAAGGAGATTTGAAGATTAACCATTCTTACCCCTGCGCCATGTATTTATTTCACCAAAATTTTCTCCATGTTCGTTAGATAAAAGCCCTATAATCAATTTCTTTTTTTTTTTTTTTGGGAAAGGATAACAGGCCCTATAATCTTTAGTCTCTAACGTTTGAAGCAAGCGAGAAAGCCCATATTTTATTTTTGGTAAAATTTTCAGTTGGATAGAAATTTGACTAGGGATATTTAGTCCAAAATTTAGTGATGTGAACATAAGCGCAAGTGGTAAAGAATTGGGACATTTGTGCAAAAGCACCCTTATTTTTGGAAAATTTTTGCAATATTAAATTCATTGATGTAATAAAGTTATAACATCTTTCATATATGTAATTGCTATCTAGCCTTCCTTTTTCCTCTCCTGTACTTAAAAATAGGATAAACTTGTATCATCTAACATGTAAAATGCATGACTAGTGTGTAAAACCACTCTTTTTAACAATCAGTGCTCACAAACTTTAAATTTACATAAAAAAGTAGAGTAATGCTATAAATACACCCATCTCATGTCCACATAAAATCATCTACTTCACTGCAACGTAAGTTGTGAGCAGTCCCAATCTCCCGCCACACACACACGTGGAGGGAGATTATTGGGACAATCATGTGGGCCTCCAAGCTCACTGTGTGTAAGTTGCTTCAATGATCTATAGTCACGTATGCGTATAAAGAGCTGGGATACTTCCGCTAGACATATGGCGGGAGATCATTTTTGCAGTCTGTGAATCTACATGTACATTTATAGTAGAGATATTCCGAACCATGAAAAAGAAACAAATTTTATTAAACAAATACATAAATATTTTTTTCAGGCACGTGTACGAGTACTATAGGACGCTTGGATCTCAAGAAACAAGAAGGAAACAGGAAACAAAAATTCTTTAATGATCCTAAGACAAATGCATACAAATAAAACAAATCTACTTCTCCCATGAATAAATTTTTGAGCCTGGATCAGCTGTCTCATAATGTTGTCCCAATTGTTGTCCCCTCCAATTAAATATTGATAAATCATCAAATTTTACACATCAGCAGTATATCTCAAACAGTCTTGAAATTAACCGTCGAACCTCTCAACACGCCGCCCAGCACCAACACCACCACCACCACCAAGTTTATATCTACACAAAAACACCATCATCCGTTTGCGACAAGCATGAACTACCATACATTTAAGCAACCTACCCAGAATGCGAGGTGGTGCACCAGATCTGGGTGGTTGTTTCATTGCCAACGACTGCAAAAGGAAAGACAGCGGTTCATATGTTAAAAGGAGGTGTTGCCAAGGTGGAGATAAATTTCAGATTCGATTTTGAGTCCCAATCCAAAATCTAGTTTGCCAGTAGATAAGAGGAGACATTTGCGACGGTGACGGACAGAGAGGCTCGAGGCCAACACCTATCTAAAATCTCATTAATACACTTCCGCATGAAAGTTTTCACATAACTATTGCTCTTCCCTTGGAAGAATATGATTTTCTCCAGATTGTTTCCATTGTCCACTTTGATTAATTATTTCTTTATATTTCAGGGCTGTATTCCTATTTCCTTGGACGTTTGTAGTTTTTGTATAATTTTCTGCGAGGATGAGATAGATGCCGGCGGTTCCAAACGGTCGGCGACGGGTGACGGTGATAAGCCGTGGGTGCAGTTGGTGGGTGGTGGACCTTTGTTGGTGGGCGGTAGTGGAGAAATGATATTTGTTGCAAGGGGTTGTTTGGATGTTAAAATTAAGAATTTGTCTTTTTAACAATGAAGTGACGTGTCAAATTTTTATAGGCCGGGACAGCAATTGGAACAGCATCATAGACAGCGGATCCCGGCTCTAAATTTTTGGGCCATATATACTTAATGCAAGCCGTCCATGTTGCAAAAATTGTACCCCTTCCAAATGGAACAGTACAAAAAAATGGCTACAAAATTTGCACAACAGGACAGATCGGAAGAGAAACCGAACACCCAAAACAAAACACCCTGTTCAATTTGCAGAACCAAATTCAAGAAACTCTGCTGGAAATGGTATCCACTTTGGGATTAGAGTCATGAGTCATACTGATCTAACTTTCATTTGGAATTAGCTCTAGTTTCTTTACATAAATATGGAGATTTCTGTACACATAGAGCCAACTTACCTAATTAAGAAAATGCCCTCTTCAACTAGCTAGTTAAAATAAATTGGGTTTCAAGTAAAGTGATCTTAATTTCTTCTATTCTTCATCTTCTATTGACCTTCATTCATGGCTGTAAATTAACTTCCCACTTGTACCTTCCTTCCAAGGGACAGTCCAATGCTACATCGTAGTTGTACCTGCAGGACATAACAAACAATTAAAATTGATACTCATTTTCTGTTTCAGCCACGAGAATATTATCATGGAACTCAAAAAAACTGAACGTGGTAAAATATAATGATTTCGTATTACGGCCCAATATCCAAATGTAATGATTGTACTCACTTTTCAGCAAATCGTTGCTGCTCGTACTTTTCTGCAGCTGAAAAGAACTCCTCCAATTCCGCCGCCGATGGTATCTTTCCCTTCGCCGGAACATTCCTTTGATGAACAGTAACCTTCGTCGTTAACTTTTTCACTGGTGCTGATGATGAATCAGTTGAGAATTCTTCTGAATCTCCACAGAAATCTCTTGTTGGAGTCGTTTCTCTACTGTAAAAAGAAAACAAAAAGAGAAACTAGTTCAAAAGATTCAAATCAAATACAACACATGAACATTTCATGAAGGAATATATACGCATCACAAATCAGGCGAGTCTTTACCTGAAAACGGCTTTGACAGACTTGGAAATCTCATTTTCAAAACCCTCGGAGTCCAAATCATTAACGTGCTTCTGAAACACAAACCAAGAAACACAGAGAACCAGTATTCAGAAGAGTATTTCATTTTCAAAACCACATCTAAATTATAAAAAACCGACGAAACATATGAAATGTCACATTCAGATCCATGAACTCACCCTCTCATTTACACCGTCATCATGCTTTCTGCAGTGAGACTCGGAGATCCCAGACTCCTCCTGCGATATTGCTTCTGAATTATTCGGAGACTTCACGTTGTCAATGTACTGGCTCTCAAGCTGAGAGTACAACTTCCTTTTCTTGCCTGAACTCAACTGCTGCATAACCACCTTCTCCATAGGTTCTCTACTCCGTACTGTCACTCTTCCTCGTCCACTACATCTCGTAATTATGTACTCCTCCATGATCTCCTCCTCCTCCTCCTCTCTCTTTCTCGATATGTAATTTGATTCATTCATATAGCCGCATATATATATATATATATATATATATTCCGCGTACACGACCATGTTATATATGCAGGTGTGGTGTGTGTGTGTGTGTGTGTGTGTGTGTATAGGTGCAAAGTGTAATGCGCAGAAAGAGAGTGAGTTTGAAAGGGAAGGCAGGGGTAGAATGGGAAATTGAGAAGGGGAGGGCTTTGATCGGAGGGTGGAGATCAAAGGAGGCGGTTAAAGAAAACATGTGGTCCTGACACCGTTAACGGTGATAGGCATCTGGGGTTGCCGTTACGAGGGAGCTGGACGGATCATGAGATGAGAATGATCTGGCCAGATTTAACGAATCCGTGATCGCCACGTTACTCCCACCGGCTGTAGCCTGTTGCCTCACCGGAACCTTTCACTTTCTTACCGTTTCCGTTTGGGGACCCCAACAGAAATCAGTTTTAGGAATTTCCTCCCTCTTTTTTTAAATTTTATTTTAATTTTCTTAGAATAGACGAGTTTCGAGTTTGCAAAAAGAATACGACTTTCGAGTTTAGACACATACTAGAAAAGCTTAAAATTAATTGACCTCATATTGTTGGACATTAATTTACTCAACAACTTGGTCAAGCTTCGTTTTGTATCCATTACTCTTTTTTTTTTTAATGAACTGTATCCGTTGTTCGGTTATACATACAAAGATAAAAATAAAATGAAAACAATTTTACCCATTCAAAGTAATTTCTGTTTAACAGAATATATCAGTTCTTACTATGGACAGCAAGGGTTGGAGAAGTGCAATCGTTCATTCTTAATTGAATCATCTGTAAGATAGCTAGAGGCAATATGCTCTTCAAGAACAAAATGACACTTGAAGAAATACTTGAATTATAAACATGTCACACGAGATGGGCGGCCGGCCATTTGTTATTCTTGTAGTCGCGTTGGGGGGCTTGGAAACCTAGAATCCCAAAAGAAGAAGACTAAGAATGGAATAGCAGCATGCAAATGATGGATCCTAAAGGATTGGGTGGTAAGTTGTATCTGTCAAAAGACAGTTTTGCATGCACTTCCAACAGTACTGATGCGTTTGTCTCAAATATTTTTTCTTTCTTATTTCTTTTGGTTAATATATATAATAATGTCCCTATGGCCTTTGTGTTGGGAAATTCATTGACTTACTTTTCGTTTTATCTAAATGAAATACTAACAAAGATGTATCATTATCAGTTGAGGCGCAGGGCCGGCTTTGCACTGATGCAGTTGCAGTTGCCCAACATTTTCTTTATCATAATAATAATAACAATAATAAAAACTACTTTACAATTTCCATATACAAACACACACCCCTCGTCTCTAGCTAGCTACTCATGTTTCATGTTTGTTATATATAGATATGAATATATGATAAAATTTATCGATCATATCATTTTTAGTCTTGCCAGTAGAAAAAGTTAATGGATAGACCACGTGTAATTAAAAAAAAAAAAAAGCCAATATATGTGCAAAATTAATTGATGTTGAAACCAATATCGGATATGGGTTGGCAATGCATTCAATATGAAAGTTAAAAACATGGATTGCCTATATATAAACAGGTCTCCTGAGTGCCATTAATATAGAAAACACAAACACTTGCCTGCAATAGACTGCTTCATGCAGATGCATAAATTTGATCGTATTTGGTGACAAAATCATTCAAAGACCTAAACTAGCTAGTTGAGGTTGCCTCAAAAGCTCAAGTTGTTAGAGACAACGTAAAATGTTTTGAATCTATATTGAATTTTTTAAGTATAGAGACGAACATGACTTCAGAAATTAATTTACACACGTGGTTACCACTAATCCACTTGCACCCCTGCATTAAAATCTGGTTTGTACTATACTGCCTTCAGAATTACATTGATATTGGTAACAATTACGTCACAATGATTACGGGGCAGGGAGGGTAGATGAAGTTCAAATGTCAATTCACGGGACCTTAGATTCTTGGTGTAAATTAAATTTTCGGAAGCATCAATAACATATATAATTAATATGAGAACCAAGAAAAAGATATACACAAGCCTAATTATATAATTATTATTATTATGGATTGGATTCCTTATTTAAATTTCACCAATATCCCCAAAGGCCATAATTTTGGGCGTGCGGTTTGGAGGAATTGTACTTTGATTGCTCAGTAAATTCTACGCGGAGAAGAAGTAAGCCCTGACGAGAAACCTACGGTTTGCATCCAGCGTGAAGAGATTTATGGCTCATATTTAGACGAATCGACTTTTTTGTTTTAGGGTTACCGACATACACAAGTGTATATTGCTCTCTACGTTCCTTGACATCTACCAGAGAGACCTCACAAGGAACAATATCTATCAGCCTTCAGTCCCCCCGATAAATGCTAGCAAATATTGAAAAATATCGAAAATGTTCAACAACGATACTCCGAAATATAATACACACCTAAGATGCGGGAAAGAGTTGTGGGGAAGAAATCTGTACCTACAAACTAGTGACGTGCACGATTTGTTGTTGGATCATTGGATTCCTTTCGGGCCCGAATAGAATTTAATGGATTTGGGACTGAGGATTTGTAGGGGGTGGGATGCGCCGGTGGCCCCCGCACACAGTTTGAAGCATAAAATAGTGCAGATGGAAAAAAAATGCAAATCACTACTGCTTTTAAATAAAAATAAAAATTGAATAATACTATTCATCTATACTAAAAATCGATCTAGTTGTTATCTCTTTATTGGCTATTGAATAAATGAAAACTCCCATATATTTATGCACATCAACTCATCCTCCAATACAGTGATATCAATTGGAATGAAGACTGAATAAATAACATCACTCACAAAAATTGATCAATTCAATCACATTTATATATTTTATAAGACTTACATGTATTAGACAAATCTCTACCATTCAACTACATTCATTCTCTTATTTCTCGTTTCTCATTAGAAACGGGTTCGCAGACAAGCACTTTTTAATATATTTTTGGAACACAGGTACCTCTTTATGAGTCATCTTTCAATAAAAGGTCAAGAAACTAAACACACTCCTATTACTTTGACGTCACCTTTTTAATAATAAAAATTTTGATTTAACATATGAAAAGACGGGTAGGTATATGAAGAAAATAATCCGGTAGAGAGAGAGAGCGCATGTCCACGCAGAAATAGTGCAAGTTTAAGCATCGATTAGAGAAAGGAATGAAGTACTACAAAAGCTGAAATAAATGAAGCTCTATATCCTGGACTATCCTCTTGAATTTACAACTGATAAAGAGGAGGAGAATACTCCTTTCTCGAATGGGGATTTGGAAGCTCGTAAGCTGCAATTACTTTCGGTCAATACTGCTGTGGAAATTTATATACCGTTAAAAATTGTACTAATACCTTGGGATGTATAGCAGAGAAAAAAAATGAATGGTTGGTTTTCTTGGTAAGTACTTCAAACATCTTATAGTGCTTTCTTCACTTGAAAGAAGTCGGGCCGCAGCTTGTTGGCGGCATCAACATCGTCTGGAGATGCCACTGCGACAGCAACCCCCTTGTCTTTAACTGATTCTATCACTTCAGCAAATTCCTTGAAGTCAGCCAACCTACACAGAAAAGTACAGAAAAGCTCGAATCAAACCCGTATGAAGCTATTTTGGAGCACATAAGTGGCAAAGGAAGAATAACTAACTAATTCTTTTATTTTGCTCCTTTCCCATTTCAAGTTAGTTTACTCCTCATCCGCCTTGTTCAGAATATTTTTAGCGAAAGCCATGAAATCTAACACCGGATATTCTACTTTAGTGAAGAAATAGTTCTAACTGTACCTTGTTGACAGTATCTCTTCTCGTCTCCTCTGTCTTTCTTCCTCTGAGACTCCCAACAGGTATCTCAACAAACTGACGAGAGTGGCAAAAATCATTAGTCATGCACAGAGAAGAAAAAATTGAGGCAAAAGCAAATGATACCCAGCATAACATATTGAACTAAACTACAATGCCTATTGCCGCATTTTAAATTTTACTTCGAAGATAAATCAAAAGAGGGAAGACAACACCAGAGCGTACAATTCTCATAGTGAATGAAACCTCTCTGGGTGTGTTTTCCTCCCATCATAAACAATAACTCGATAATGATGAGGGACGGTCATTCACTAACCTACTGTATCCTTTAGCATCTGGTAGCTGATATGCATCAACATCTCCAATGGTCCCAATAATTGCCTTCGTGAGAGCATCGCCATCCAATTCAAGTTCCCTTAGAAAATCACTTGTTCCATCATACACGTCAAGTGTCTTCAACAAATTGGGGTCTCTGTAAGACAAATACGAAAACACGCCTGAATGCAGAAGTTAGAACAGTTAGTTACTGACAAAAGACTACA
>CAVNYN010281805.1:0-11178 GCA_963692815.1 Nyctanthes arbor-tristis
CTCTTATAGATACCCCCCCCCCCCCGGGGGAAGGAACCGGAAAAGACAATCTTTTATCATCTTGCTTAAGCATGATTCAATACAACCAAATGAATCCAAAAAACCAATTTGTTAGCTTGGTTATGAGCTCTAGAACAAAAGGTAAGATCTTCCCCATAGAGTATGAGGATATACTTTAAGAGGCTAAAACCTATTATAGGAGACTTGTGGTTTACCACCTTCCACCTTATAATATATAGTGTGAGCTTGTACTCAAGGAAGTCATATATCTTTCCACTGGCCAAATGGCAAGATCGGAAGAGCGTTATTGTTATTATTGATGTTATTCGTTGGCACATTTTGTGGGTGCTTCTATGCATATGGTAGATCTTTCTCCTTGCACATGGATGAAAGGTCATTGACTGAACTGTAGATATCTTTTGGCTTTTCATCTTCATTCTTTTTCACCTCGCATGTTAAAGTAATAAAGTGACTTGCAATTTAACATTTTGAACCGTTCATTAATTTCTCACATTACCATTTCCGGCAGCAAAATGGGGGGGATTCACCCCCCATTTTGCTGCATTTCTGGCAGCAAAATGCTGCCGGAAATGGCAGCCAGAAATTGGGGGTGAATCCCCCATTTTGCTGCCAGAAATGACAGCAAAATGGGGGAGGGGGGATTCACCCCCCCTTTTTGATACTGCCGGCGGCAAGGGAGACGTGGGGTGGGGTGGGTTTTTTTAGTTTTTTATTATTTTTAAACATTTTTAAAAAAAGTTAAAATGTTTATGGAGGGTGTAATCGTCTTTTTTATAAAAATTTGGCGGAATAGTAGCAATAGAGACGATTTGTGTGCATTTTTGAAAGGTTGGGGGCTGTGGTGTGTCTTAAAAAAGGTTGGGGACGAAACCGGTTCTTAACCTAAAGGTCGGGGACGATTTGCGAAATTAACCCTCTATGCATATGGTAGATCTTTCTCCTTGCTCATGGATGAAGGGTCATTGACTGAACTGTAGATATCTTTTAGCTTTTCATCTTCATGCTTTTTCACCTCGCATGTTAAAGTAATAAAGTGACTTGCAATTTAACATTTTGAACCGTTCATTAATTTCTCACATTACCTTATCACAGCCCAAAACAACAGGAATTATACATTTAAATCTTTCTATTACATAATCTGAAGATACATTAAATGACCATTCATCTTCCTCTCCCAGTTGTCAGGACAACTGCTCACTACATATGGCTATGGTGCCCCGGAATTTGAATCAGGAATATATACTTCAAAGAGTGATGTATACAGTTTTGGAGTGGTGATGTTGGAACTCTTAACAGGCAGAATGTCTTATGACAGGTATTAATTAAGATTACAAAAGAAGACTCAATTCTGGATTATGTCCTTGTCATCCAGCTTCATTTTCTTCCTAATTTAATTAGGACTCGGAATCGGGGGGAGCAATTTTTGGTCAGATGGGCAATCCCTCAGCTTCATGATATTGATTTGTTGTCGAGGATGGTTGATCCTGCTCTTGGTGGAAAATATCCTGTTAAATCAGTATCAAACTTTGCTGACATCATTTCACGATGTGTCCAGGTAAGTTAAAAATGTTGCAGATTGACATTGTTAAGTTAAAAATGTTACGGTCACTTTGATACACTTTGATGTTTATACCTTTTACTTTTTTGTCCTTATCTGAATACTCTCTCTCTCTCTCTCTCTCACGCACGCATGCACACGCACACGGCGATGAGGTAAGAGTTCGTTTTTAACTTTTTTGGTATAAATATTACTCCCTCCTTTCCATAAAAATAGGCCTAGTTTTTATTTTTATATGTCCCAAATTATAATCCATTTACATAAATGAGGTTGAACAATTAATTTCTTTTCTAAATATGTCCTTAGTCCAACTACTAATAAATATGTAATGCATTAATGACTATGTTGACTAAATAAAAAGTAATTCAATATTGAATAAGGGTATATTAGGAAAGTAAGTGTAAATTTTGATTTCCAACCACATTAATTTACATTTTTTAATCTGCGTTAAAGATTGATATGGACCTATGGGACGGTGGGGGTAATAGTTATCAATTTCATTTTATGTTATTAAACTCTGATTTCTTCATATCTATTGTTTTCGATTAATTAATCTTTTTCTATTATGGTGGGAGTAATAGTTATCAATTTCATTTTACGTTATCAAACTTTGATTTCTTCATATCTATTGTTTTCGATTAATTAATCTTTTTCTATTATGATGGATATAAATTTATAGTTTACATCATCTATGACGATCTAATATATTCATTAAAAAAATTATAAAAATATATGTTAGTACACAGTACCGTCGGGCTAATAATCATTTCATACCATGTAGTCCCTCGTCCGTTTTGTATCATAGGGTAAATAAATTTATTTGTTTTATTAATGTCATTTAATTATAAAAATGATCTAATACTTTCTGGCACTATAAGGTGGCGTCTCATGGTTGTGATTTTTCATGCGGTGTGTTCCGATGCATGCCACATGGTTATATGGCCATATGAAGCTAGATCAGGTTAATTGCTTTCAATTTACTGTATATTGTAATTAGTGTAAGATGACGTCAGTAGAAACGAAAATTTATTTTTACTTATTATTTATGATAATTCATTAAAACTAAATATTGATATTTATGTAGATAATTTGATAAAATATCCCGTGAAACGCACAAGTGAAAAATCTCGTTTTATTTAAAATGAGAGAGTTATGCGTGTAATGCATCTTTTTCTTTTATTTTATTTTATTTTATTTGTTTTAAGTGTGCATGTAATGTATTTTTATTTCCCCCTCGTGTGCACAGTAGTTATAATTACTTTTCCTTCACCCAATCGCTGCTACGCCTAACTAGTGGCCTATATTTGTCGTGCAGCCGGAGCCAGAATTCAGGCCTTTGATGTCTGAAGTTGTGCAAGACCTCATTCAAATGATACGGAGGGAATCTCCAAATAGATCGTCAGAAGGAGAGTAATTTAGACTATACAAACGTAAAAACAGCCGATCAACAACTGGAAAATCAGCTCAGAGTATCTGGCATTAGCTTGAGTTTACCCAGAAGGAAAAGGCAAGCAAGCTCCAGACTTGATGCCTTGGTGCTAACATGGAGGGCTGGGCACTTCCAGGAACCATTTTAGAGTAGTCTCAGTTTCACAAGCTTATTGGTCATCTTTTCATCCCAGATTCTAGTCAATTAATCATCATTCTAATGTGCATTCCACAGTGACGCGTTTACCGCTTAGTGTGCTAACCCAATTATTTGATAATAATTTATTTTTAGTTAAATTCTTTAAAGATGTCTATTTTCTTTACTCAGGATGCATTGATTTTCCTCTGCTTTCAAGAACTTTTTGGCGTGGGCTTTATCATATACCAAATGGGCAGGAACTACCATGAATAATGTTTAGTATCAGTGGTGCCACAAGAAGGGTTTAGCTAGCGTGTAATTGATAGACCATATTTATTTATTTTTATTTTTAATTTTTGGTTTTAAATTAATCACCAAAAGAGTTCTGTTGTGTATTTTAGGCCTCCACTGAACCCTATGCCCTAACCACTTTACTAAATTAATATGTCAAACTATACAAAAGGTATGGAGGTAGACATATGAACCTTATTTTCGTGTAACGAGCACCAATACAATCTTACTTAACAAACTATCTTTTTTTTTTTGTTGGAAAAAATCTTAACAAACAAATTAAAATCAATTTTTTGCACACAAATGAATGCAAATTGGAGTGTTATAATGTTACAAATGCAATGCAACCTAACCGTCTAAAGAACTAGTGTAACTACCAAAATTATGTTTCTAATCTTGGTATTCTAGGACTATTGAAAGCTTGTTATTCTTAGTAAATGGAGAACTCATATATATGTCTAAAGACATCAATTTAACAATAGTTTGGACATCTTGAATCGATGTTAGTTCTTAATTTGTTATAGAAGATGGTATAGGCATTCGTCGTAGAAGATGGCATGGGTATTCCTGAACTACACTAGAAAATTTTTCTAAAATTACATCTCATAAAAGAAGCCTAGTAACTAGCATTGTGTGAATCCTTCTTTTCTTTTTTTTTTTTAAAAAAAATACATGAAAATATTAATTCACCTATATCTACTTAATTATCTTATTAATTACATAATAGAATAGAATAGAATCTGTAACAAGTATTCTAGAAATCTAGAAAACACAGATAATAATTGTTCAGACGAATTTCATTTGCAGATAAGCACGATCAACCCTAGCAGGACATATTTAGACGATTGGAACACGACAATGAGATATATAGTCTAGAAATCGTGAACATTAAATAAATGAAATAACACTTACTAAAAGGAAAGTTAGAACAAAGAGAGTAACAGATTTAAGATGGAAACTTTTCAAGGAAAAACAACGTGAACACGTGCCGCTGGACAAACCAATCTACTATACAAAGAGTTTGTCAGTACAAAAGATAGAAAAATAGTGATTCCATAGAACCAACGTCACAAAAGAAATTATAAATCAATTCTCTTAATTTAGTCTTTTGTTGTGTAGATAAAATCATCCTCGCGCTGCTTCTTCCAACTTCAACTACTGCAACTTTTCCCACGAATCAACACTCTTGTGCTTGGTTCTTCCTTTTTGAAATACTTCCTATTTTCACGTAGAATAATTACTTTGATCACTAGTGAGAATTTGTGCAATAAAGATATGAGACGAAGATACGTGTCTTAATTCATACCAAATTTGTGTAGTCGAGATACGACGAAAACCAATCGACATAAAAGACGACAGAAAGCAGAATTGGGAGATGAAGTGAGTTATGCTGTAGTAAATCTCCTAAAGACATATTTTGCCCCCGTTAACCAAAAGTACACACGGAATAAAGACGTCTGTCTCACAAGATATAACGCTCCTTTCAAGATCGATACTGCACTTTTATGCCAACCTTGTCAATCAAACATTGACTGATAATACTCTTTGAATGCTCAAAATTCTTTTTTAAAAATAAAAGGGACGACTGTAGAAAGAAGAAGGAGTAGAAGATATATTTCTGATTTTTTGGAATGAATGAAACGAGTTCTAAGGGTCCCTATATATAGATGTTGGAAAGACACATTCAAAAGACACGACCCTTATAAAAGTTATAATTGTTTCTTCAAAAGACAACTCCTATAAAGATTACAGTCGGGTAAATCTTTGAAGTTCAAGAAGCTTCACATCCACCAAAAATTTCAAGGAATTTTCAAGACTTATCAGGTGGGAAATTATATGCAATGTGGTTCTTGCCTTGTGTGTGATTTTAGTATGTTAAATCATTGCTATGATATCTATAGTTGCCAGGAACCGTAAGTGGTTTGTAGTCGAATACGAACCCTTAGGTTAGCCTACAGAGCATATTCTAATATTTGCGCGCAAATGACTGTCAGGGATCCTTAAGTGGTCCAAAATATAATTCAGGTTCTTGGATTTATTCCACAGTACAGTTCAACAGACCTCTACAGTTTTTTATAGAAAGATTTACATGTCTAAATTTACATATATGGTTTGGACTCAGTTTTTGTGTAACCCATTGAGTATACTTGTATGCTCACTCCATTTTTAACATTTCAGATTGAGGAACTTGGTGGTGGCAAGGTGGCGGTGGAAGAACTTGATTTTAATTAATAACAATAATATCTACCTCTCTACTATTTCACGATATTTATTTAACAGTTGAACTTTGTTTTCTAAACTTGGTTAGCTTTACATGCTTTGGTAGCCACCCTTGATTTGAAGTGATGAATAAAGTTTCTGCGTTTATTTATAAGTTTTGAGTTCTGAAAAAAAAAAATAGTATATATATCTTTTGTGTTGTGCTCTAGGGGTATAATTGTAAATATTTTGAAGGGTCAAAAGCTAGTTTTGGTGGCCCTCTAAGTTAATAGAATTTGGGACGTTACAATATCTGTTAGCCAATTATGCAAGATCCTGTTAGTTGGGGTCTTTAATAACTTTTAACCATATTTCGAGGATTTAAAAGAAATTTTCTTTGTCTTTAAATTTGTCACACCTTTTTTAAAATTCATATTACACTCATATTATGCCTATAGGCAGCTCAAGCTTTAACAAAACTTTTCTTTTCTTCATTAGGATATGATAAATACTTTTGACTTTCGATGGTATTTGCTAGTCTATATCATATAAGCTCCATTTCTTAAATGTATGCGTAAATTTCCAGCAGATACAAAAATATAACTTACAAAATCGTTTCCAAGTAAACAGTTCTTGAAAGCTATAAATAAACTTTTACCTAGAGTTGGGGACGTGAATGACAGCGGATGGCAATTAAGTTAAAAATAGTCAATTTTCTTTTCAAAATACCTTCTAAGCGAGTCTAAAGAAACGTAGACTTAGCTCTGATACTAAACTGCAACGCCCCAAGTTCTAAGCACTTGAGATGTTATTAAATTTATTCTATCTCTTTTTAGAAATGCGAAAATTTGATATTTAAATAAATAACCGCGGAAGTTTTCAGAACAATAGGGACTACATTCAACTTGATTGAAAATTTTGGCACCAACAATTTAAACAGTTAACAAAGTTTAGGTACTCAAATCGACTAAAATAAATTTTTGAGACTGGTTTGCAGCAAACATGAAACACAATGACCAACTATGGGGTTGGAATTAAAACAAGGACTGAAACGAACTAAATTAGAACTGTAACCCTTTGCGAACCGCATCACCGCTCCTTTGCCCTCTGTCTCGCGAACTTGCCTCATGTCGACCTAGCCCATCGCACCCTAAACTCCATTGATCACGCTTGCTCACTCTCTGATTCTCTGTCCTCTGTTCTTCATTCGAATTTTGGGGCAGAAGAATTAGGGATTTCGATTTAATTGAATCCCATTTGCACTCCCAGTGCCCGAGTTTTGTTCTGAGCTATTTCGGTCCTTAGCATCTGTTTATTATTTTATCTGGTCCAAATATTTTAATTCTATTGGAATCAACCCTTATTCTTTTAAGTTAGCCGATTTCAGTCCCTAAATTTACTAATTAGCTCATTTCAGTCACTAAAGTTTCAGTTTTATTTATTTTAGCCCTTTAAGCTTTGAAAAACTCCATTTCAGTCCCAAATGTTCTGAAATTATATTTCAGCCCCAAGCTTTTATTAAATTATGTTTTAGTCCAACACTTTCAAAGCTTGACTATTTAACCCTAAATTTCAAAGTTATACAATTCAATTTCGTACTTTTATTTAGCTTTAAATATTTTAAAATTTCTAATGTTAATGATTTATTTGTCTAGACGAGGAACATAACTTGACACATAGTTGACTCCTAGTTGCTCAAACTAGAAAAAGGAAAGCATGACGAGATAGATTCCTTAATAAAGTTGTTTTCAAAAGTTATATGCACACATTTTATGAAAAAATAGGATGCAATTACATATTATGTGTCTTGCATGTGCTTAAGTGATTTATGGAAACATGTTGTAACGCCTCGGGTTCTTGTAGCCCGAGATGTCATAACTTTTTCTTTCTTTTAAATAAAATTTACCAAAATACATCAAGAGTGAATATAAAAGCAGAAAATATCTTGATTCAAAAGTGATAATCAAAAGATAATCATCGGTGATAGTCAACTGTTTCACACAACTTCAAACGTTTTCCAAGTACTTAGATAAAGTTTGAATCAATAAATCAACAAAAATTTTCTAAGTACTCAGACAAAGTTTGAATAATTCAAAAAGAAGCTAATTTAATTTATTTTAGAAGCCACCATTTCTCAAAGCGTCTCCTCCTACTCCAAATTTGCAAAAATATTAATTTTGAAAGGGATGAGATCGGAAGAGCGAAATACTCAGTAGACTCAGTACAATATTAATCAATTTATACTACAAACACATATAAAAATACAAATCACATCTTATAAGTCTCTACTCGAAAATAAGCATCGTATAGTAAATGCAGGCTTTTGACTCTCGCCTCATACCCAAAGGCATACAAATACTAGCGCGCATAGTAACATCATAGGATACATGTAAAATCTGTGCATAGCAGTAAAGCGTTTGCAAAAGTGTCGTCTCGTCTCGAGCATAAAGCAATTAAGCTCATGTAAATAAAATATAAGAACATAACATATCCATATATAATTCATAGAACAATCAATTAATATTAGCGCTATTTTCGAGAAAATATCTTTAAAAAAGAGTCTACCTCAAAATTCCACAGAATCGAGCTAATGGGCAAGGCTTATACATTTATTCTTCACTCCTCGCCTATAAAAGAATATAAAACCCAAATTAGGATTTTTGCTAACATGAGTTATTTTATAAAAAAAATCGTTCTAAACTAAGTTATAATAAAATAATTGTATAAAATGCTTAAGGGTGTAGTGCATAATGTGATTAATACCCAAAAGTTAAGGAAAACTAGAAAAATCAAGGATTAACTAAGCTTTAAGTATAAAATACATGAGTTTAATTAAACTAATTTAGAAATCCTTAAAATTCGATAAATCTAAAAGTTATAATTTAAATAGTCAATGTCATTAAATTTCATATTTAATAAAAATGGGGCTTAAATTAAAATATGTATAACTAATTTATGAGTTTAAATAAATAAGGTTAAACATAAACTAAAATTAAAATCTTATAAACTTTTAAAACTAACTTGAAAGAATCTTCAAAATAAAAGACTAAAATGACTGAAAATAAAAGTTTATAGGCTAAAATAAATAAAATATAATTTTCTGGGCCCATCCGAAAGAGATCAAAAGTATGAGGGCCAAAAGTGATGAAATCAAAAGTTTTGTGCTCATTTAAACTAAATAGAAAATTTAGGGCTTACATGACACAAAACAAAACTTTGGGATTAAAATCTTAAATATTAGAAATATGTAATATCACTCCCCAGTCCCCTCTCATTTGATCGGCAGAGGAGAAACAGATGGGAGAGAAGCAGAAAATCGGAAGGGGAAGAAGGGTCGCTGGATCTGGCACCGGACACGGCGCTTGGCCGCCGCGCGACACCTTTGGCCACAAGGCGATTTTGGGGCACAAACACGGTGGGAGGAGGGGAAAAACCGAGGGGGATTTGGTCGAGCCTAGTCCCAAAATCCGAAGCAATCTCCGGTTTATGTTGCCTAGGGGTGGAATTAGATGCTTGGGTTAGGTTTCTAGATGTGTTGTGAGTTGAAAAGTGGAGTTTTTTGGGGTGAAAAGTAGTGGTGGTGTTGGCGGCCGTGGGGCAGCTATCAGTGGTGGCGGTGCACGGTGGGAGTGCCATGGTCCCATTTCCCTTCTTGTCAACCAGTATGTCAATGAAATGCTTCAAATGAGAAAACTTTTGTAAAATGTGTGTGTGTGTGTGTGGAAAGGCAGTGGTGGCCAGCGGTGGCCCAGACGGTGGCGCACAGTGGTGGTGATGGTTGTGGTGGCATTGGTTTAATCTTCCACCAATGTCATACACCAAAAAATCAGAAATTTTGTAACTGTGTGTTCTTGGCAAGAAAGAGGCAGTTGTCTGTGTATCTGTGTATGTGTATGTTCTTTATTTTTTTGTGTAGAGGCAGTGTTCATGTTGTATGCCTAGTGTGGGTGTGTATACTTCTACAATTGACAGTGTATGTATATTCTGTGAAAGGAAATCTGTTGGCTACTTGTGTGTTGTGTATGTATGAAAGTGTATGTTGTGTGAAGGTGATTGAGATGAAGGTGGTGTTGTGTGCTTGTAACATCTTCAAAGGCAAAGACGGGGGAGAAGAGAGGACGGTTGTGGGGGGGGGGACGGAAGAGAGGAGCAGACCTTCACTTTGGTGGCTGTTAGGTTGAGCTTGGAGAGTGAAGTTGCGGGGAAGTTTATACAAGTTATTTTGGCATAAGGTTGTATGGGGATGGATGTTTGAATGAGGGTTACCAAATGAGGGAAAATTCTTAATCCATGGTTTAATTATAATGATTTGAATTAAGAACTAAGAGGTTTAATTAAGGTGCTAATTAACTAAACTTTGTAGAAATTGTAAATTGAATAAAAGGAACTTTGTATATTTGTGAATCATGCCTAATTCATTGAAATGGTTAATTAAATGGTAATTAATTAAATAAATTACAATTTCTTAATTAGGATAAATATTTATTATGAGTAAATTAAATTAAGTTTAAGAATTAAATTCGGTAAAATTTGGTAGTGACGCGACTTAAAAATTTGAAAATGTAAAGTTTAAAATTTTAAAAATTTTCGGTCGCTACAACCTTACCCCGTTAAAATAAATTTCGTCCTCGAAATTTAACTTGCTTGGTGTATGAGGTCAGGGTATTTCTCACGTATCTCTTCTTCTTTTTCCCAAGTGACCTCATTACTCCCATCGCTACCCCGCTGGACTTTGACTAATGGGATCTCTCGATTTCTCAAGACATGAAACTTTTTTCTCTAAAATGCGCATTGGGGTTTTTTTGTAGGATAAATTTTTCTAAATCTCAATATCTTGATAGTTCACCACGTGACTCGGGTCAGGGACGTACGTCTTCAATAATGAAATGTGAAATACATTATGTATTGCCGAAAGCTCAGGCGGTAAGGCCAAACGGTACGCTACATTCCCTGCTCTTTCTAATATTTCAAACGGTCCAAAAAACCGTGGTCTTAACTTCCGTTTCTTGCCAAATCGTAAGACACCTTTCATTGGTGCTACTGTGAGAAACACTTTCTCTCCGATTTGGAACTCCCAATTCTTCCGTTTTAAATTAGCATAACTCTTCTGTCGATCCTGAGCTACTTTAATTCTGGATCTGATCTTTTCAATCTTTGCCACTGTCTCCCTCACCATGTCTGGTCCAAGCAATTTTCTTTCTCCGACCTCATCCCAATAAATTGGTGATCTACATCGTCTGCCATACAAAGCTTCATAGGGAGCCATGCCAATTGTGGCTTGGAAATTGTTATTGTAGGCAAATTCCGCTAATGGTAAGCGTTTATCCCATTTTCCACCTAAGTCCAGCATACATGCTCTCAACATGTCTTCCAGTGTCTGGATAGTGAGCTCAGACTATCCATCTGTCTGGGGGTGATAGGCAGTGCTAAAGTTCAACCGGGTCCCCCTGGCAGTTTGAAGACTTTTCCAAAATCTCGAGGTAAACCTCGGGTCCCTATCTGACATAATGGAAACCGGTATTCCATGTAGCCGTACAATCTC
>CAVNYN010281810.1:0-18283 GCA_963692815.1 Nyctanthes arbor-tristis
CCCCCCCCCCCCCCCCCCAAAAAAAAAAAACGTATTTTCTTCATTGGATTTGAGCACAAGGAACGATTTTTGGGGTTTAAGGAGAAAGGATACTCGGTATCATTCACTTCAGGGTACCAACCGTCTTGCATTGATCTCTACAAGTAATTCATCTTTTTCTGTTCATCATAGGTAGATTCCAGATTTATTTATGAGTCTGACGATTCCTGGGAAGGATATAAGATTTCGTCCAGCTCCATCGTTCTTCTCTTCTTCTAGCTGATAGAAATTCTATCTCCCTTTTTGATCGTATATGGTGTTATGCACCTGGATTTTCGGTCAATTTCCGTCTTGAATTTTTGTTGTGGTTTATGATCTCATCATTGCCTATAGAACCAGCCGCCGCTCAGGGCATCAGTAAAATAACCACATAACCACTTCCAAGGTCCAGTGAGGGTAACTGCCCCCACTGGGCCCAGGCGGCTCTGCCCTTGGTGGATGTATTTGTTTTTTCTCTGCCTTAAGAAAGGGTCGCCCTGCCCACCGCTGAAATAATCATCAAAATGCAGTGGGGGCAACTGCCTCCACTAGACCACTAGACCGATGTGGCTCTCTCCCTGGTTTCATAGCTGCACTTTCCATTTACTCTGTTCATGTGTTTGCTTGGTGGATCACATGTAATATGCAATTACTTCACTGCTTGAAAATGAAATGCGTTGAAGTTGATTTGGTTGAAATGTCAGAACTTTCATCTTTATTGAACTGTTTTTGTTTCCCCATATCAGCTCTGAATTTTTATTTTTAATCATCATTAGTTGTCAAGAAATGGTCTGACTGCAATGATTTTTGAGCATTCTCCAATTTCAGTTTGCTGATAATGGCAGAGCCTTCAAAAGTCATTCATGTACGTAATGTGGGACATGAAATTTCAGAGGTAAAGCATCCCCCTCTCTTTGCATGTGATATTCATCTAAATAACTTTTAAAGTTAGTACTTGGGGAAGGGTAATTCTTGTTTGAAAGAATTATGATAGATCGGAAGAGCGTCGTGTTTTCAATGAATAATGCTATTTATCACTCGTAGTGATGATGAGCATCCCATATGGCAATATGTTATCGTAAAACAAGAAGTCCAACTAAATGTAGGGACATGTGATTTAGAGCTTGTTTGATGCTCTTTATTTGTCAAAATTTGGAGAATTTATAATGAACAGAGAGGTAGAATGTGTATTGGGAATGTAAAAATGTAGAAAATATGTGGTTGTAATTGAATAGTTATCAAATCAAATATCAAATCAGTGGTAGGTAAAATTATAAATTGGTAAAATAAAGAGCATCAAACAAGCTCTTATTAAAGAGGACTTATCATTGTTGGTGATCATTAAATACACTATTCATTTTCTATAGACACTAAAAGGAAATGAAGTGACTATCGAAGATTTGAATCTTAGTGCTATAATTTATAAGCAGCCTTATCATAGTTTGTCATTGTTGTGTGTCATAGTTTCAGCAAAATTAAGCTTCTTCATTATTCTGACTGGCTTCCTTGACCTATTAGTATTTTTTTTTTTTTACCCTTTTAAAAATATTTGACTATTTTATCAAATGTAAAATACCTTTTTCACCTAGACATTTTTGTGCTTGGGTAGAAATTCGAGATGAATTAATCATTTTGTCATATGTGTCCTTTGGTATGCTTCTCTCTAGTCTCTCTCAAAATTAAAGTACTTTTTGTTTAGCTAAATTTCATATATCAAATTAAGTTCTAGTCATAGTGGTGGAGCCAGGAACTAAATGCAATGGGGTCACGCATTAACTACCTAAAGAATTTGTTGATAAACAATATACAATTATATTAAACTATTACCAAGTTTTTACATTGTTCTTTACGGGTCTTCATAGTTTGATAACGTAGTATGATGGCATCATTTTCAACTTTGTTAAATACATCCTTTCCAATGTAAGCAAATAAACTATGATTCATCCAACTGTCCTCTATGTCATAATCTTCCTTTCGTGTATGTCACCCTCTTCCGTTTTCTTCTCAAATTCTCCTCCTACTCCATTTTCTTCCACTTGCAATTGATCTTGCGGTCGGATTCAACGCCTAAGCGGTATAAGGTATACTAGTATACTATAGCTTTTTTGGTTGCAACCAATTTCTGTGCAAGATGACAAATACCCTGAAATTCTCCAAACTCTTTGCAAGAGCGGACATCAAGAATATAAATCTTCAGTTGATCATCAAATACCATTAGTTTTATCTCTAAAATATCAGTTGGATGATACTGATAAAATATAAAGTAGAAAAAACAAAGCACAGAGTGGAATTTGGGTTTTGGGAGGACTATGGTATATGTTTTTACATTTTTGTTGGGTTTTGTGGGACGGGGGGAATGGGATAAGCATATGGGAAGCGAATTGAGGTGTGAGAGACAATTGACTTTTCAACTCCTAAGTCCTAATTTAAGAAAAAAAAATTCCACCATCTTTATTGTGGCCCAGTGCCCCCAGAGATCCCCGTTTCCTTCCGCCACTGGTTCTAGAGATTCTCCTTCTCTACCTCATTGTAATCATGAACAAGCATTCCCGATGGAGATCCTTTTAAGTGTAGAATTTACAGTTTTAAGTTTATTTTAGATTACTACTATAATTCTTAATTTCATTTAAATTAGGTTTTTATACTTGTGTTTCCTAGTTAAAATACATTAGGTTTTATTATTGATTCTGGTTAAATTAGGTTTGATTATACCTGTATGTTGATTAATGTATTCTTAACCCCTTTTTTCTATTTCTCCTTCCATATATTTGTTATGTTCTATGCCCTCTTCTTGATGTTGGGGTTCCAAGTCCAGAGTCACCATTCTCCTCTGCTCCCCAACATTCCTAACGAGAACGGCTTCACCACCAGCAACAACTTATTTTTTATTGAAGCACGATTTTAGTACCACCAGTATCACAAATTTTTCAAAAGTTGAATATAGGGTTTCCTCTTCATTTGCATATTCAAAGAAAAAGAATTCATAGCCTGTGTATGACCATTCGAATGTCCTCTAAGAAAAATTTTACCTGGTGAGAAATTATCTAAACTAACCATCCATGACATCCTACACTCTTTATTTTTGTTGTCTTCTATGATTTTATTTTCAAAGAATGCACACCAGTGACATTAATCAGCTATTTGTTGGACTACATCCAACTAATACAATCCTAATTCCTATATCCATCATGTAGAACTTGTACAGTTCATTCATCTATTCCCTATTTCTCATCTTGAGTATGATGTTACTTTCAAAATTGTGTAAGCAGTATGTTATTCAAACTGGATAACTAATTTGCACAAATTGAAGGCGATACGTTATATTGCCAGAACTTTTATGTAACCATGTGATTAGAAAAAGATATTTGTATACAAATCGATTGTTTGGAGGAGCATCAGCCGAAAAGTTCCAAAACTTGTTATGAATTTCAGCCATGTTTTAGAAATTCGGGAAACGTGGCTAGCAAGTCACATAACTGTCAATTTCTCCATTTACCTCCAATTACTTCTACGAATTGGTTTTTTCATTAATTTCAAAGGGTATTATTGTCGATGGGACCAAAAAGTATTCTTAATAGCAAACCAGGCACCCCCACGTGACCTGCCCGACTCATATACTAAAGTGGGACACGTGTCAGATCCCTTTCCTATTGTTGAATTCAAAACCATTTATAGACTGTAGGACTGAGCATTTTAGCCTAGCCAACAGAGTTAACCCAATGAACCAAACCGAAGTGGACCGAGTTGGTCGGTTTTTGCTGGTTCACTGGTTTGCTCGGTTCAGTGGCGGTTTGTTCTAAAAACCAAACCGCCCGAACCGATGCCCACTCTTAATTGACCGGTTTGCTTTATAAATGGTGGCTAAATTGTGTGTATGTTTGATGTACGTATTTAATGTCTACTCCTGTGATAACATGTATTTCTCTCAGGTTTAAGTTTTTTTTTTTTTTTTAATCTTGGTTTGATATCTACTTACAGTCGTGAATACCATTCTGTTATTCTTCCTTCCTCAGAACGACTTGCTTCAGCTCTTTCAACCATTTGGAGTCATCACCAAGCTTGTAATGCTTCGAGCCAAGAATCAGGTTATTTGTGAGCATATGGGCTGAGAACCTTTATTTAACATTTGGCTGTAAGTTATTTATTTGTAATGCTTTTATTTTTCTTTCTAACATGTCAGGCGTTATTACAAATGCAAGATATTCCTTCAGCTGTTAATGCACTGCAGTTCTACACGAATGTTCAACCTAGCGTTAGGTAAGAAAACAGAGTTAATCTAAATTTTCCATATCTGTATCTGTCATGTTAGGCTTTGTTTATCTTCCTGTATTTTGGAATTTATCTAGTGTATATATAATTAAATCTATCTTGATTGCTTATTCTTGTATAGAGGAAGAAATGTTTAATTCAATTTTCATCACATCAAGAACTTACTACCATGGATCAGAATTCTCAAGGACGAGGTGATGAGGTTAGTGTTGCGTGGCCTTTATATAAGTTTGGTAACCAGTTTCATATTGTTATTTTATTGGTTTAATTTTCACATCATACTCGTAACTAGAACATGAATTGGACTTCCTTACCTGCTGATTAATGGCACAGAAGTAAACGGCAGATTAACAAGATTATTTGATGCCATTTTGTAGGCAATTCTATTCAATAATGAAGATGTTCTTCAGATTTTTCATCGACTTTAAAATGGCATGTGTTTTTTTTCTTTCTTTCTTAATTCTTTTATTTATTTATTTTTTTTTTGAAAAGGGGGGGGGGATGGCATGTGTGTTGGATGCTCTTCCGATCTTGTTTTAAAACATCCACCAACTGTTTTCTGTACGCTTACTGGATGTGAGATGTCATATCTGTTATTTCACGCTTGGCTAGATAAATGATGATTGTTTGATAGAAAAGATAAATGAACCCTCACTTCAGAGTGCTGACCGGTTTAATAATCTTTTTAACAAACTAATGTCGTCTACGTGGTGGGGGTCTGATTTAGGATGTGAGAATTTGGCCAAAGTGGTAGGTGGCTCTTAGATAACAGCCTTTGTTTCATTCTCAAGCACTGAAACTATGCACTGGGGAGTATCGATTTTCCTCAACTTGAGGCAGCTTCAAGGCGCGCCTCATTACCTCCTCTTTACTGCATGATTAGTTGATATTGTAGTCAAGGATAAAAGAACATGCTGATTGAGGATTTGATTTTGGAGTTTCCAGCTGAAGATCCCCAGGAATATGAAAACCACACCCAGATTATAGAAGCAAGAATTTAAAAAAAAAAAAAAAAAAAAAAAAAAAGAAAGAAAAAGTGCTTCATCTATAGCTTTTCTAATCACAACGAAAAATTGATAGTGTGGGATAAAATCTAGAAAATACGAAAGAGAAAAGAAGGATCGAGAAAATACTACTTCCTTACCCACTAGAGCCCATGTTAGCAGACTCATTCCCTTATAAAATAGAATTTGGTCAAACAAACCACATCCACATCTCACGGGGCCCACATGTACTACACAAATCTCCACCATTCAACTTTACTCAATGTCTCTCTTATTTCAAGAAAAAATTAGTTCGGTAACAGGCGCATAGTTTTCTGTCTAGCCTCACGCCCTATCCCCTCCGCCGTCCTCTTCTTTTAAACCTTCCAACTCCATTCTTTCTCTACTTATTGTTCCCTACTGTCCCCTAGCCTAGCACCTGCTCCCTCTTCACATCAACCCGACACTCAGCCTTAGTAAGCAAATACCTTATCATTTAAATGCTTATGCAGATCTTTGGCAATTAGAATAGTATTTAGGGTCCGCTTGTTTTTTGATTCTTGTGAAAATCAGAATCAAAATTCAGACCGTTAAATTGATAAGTAAGCCTGTACTTGCATAAACGGTGGGTGAATAAGGAGACAGAATTTGAAATTAGCTAAGCCATTGTCTCATGCAAATTACTAATTGTCGCCCTTATTAAATATAAACAACTTGGAATACAACCAAAACAAGGGTAGAAAGGGAAGAATTGCACAATTTTGGTGCATATGGGGCCCCGATATCACATGAATGCAGACTTTCTGTATTCCTCATAAATGCCAACAGTAATATTTGCTATCCTAATTTTACAAAAAATCTAAATCATGGACACCCTTAAGCTTCAAGAAAAACATTGCCATTTCCATGCGATCTAAGTATGTGAACATTTCGTGCAAATATATTGGCAATAATTGCCCATGGAGGATGTGATTATTTCTGTGTCAGCATGTGTGTTTTTGTGTGTGTTTTTGTGGATGTTTATGTTGTTTAGCGGGAGTGGTTCTGGGGAGAAACTGTACACAATTGGTTTATTGCTGTAATAGAAATAGAAATAAGGAATTACACCAAGGATTTTGAGCTTTCGAGGCTCAACTCTCTCCAAAGGGGTTTCCCCAATTTCTACCTAAACAACAGCCTAATGGAACTGAAGCTACTTTGGCAATTTGTAGTGGTTTGCACCCATTTGCAGTATAGCCAAAATACCCCTTAACCCCTAATGTGGTGCCTATCATTACTGTGCCCTTCAAACTCACCTTGGCCTCAAATTTGAAAATTTGAGGACCAAAGATGCAAATCTGGAAAATTGGAAGCCTCTTGTGCAAATGCTGGGGCAGCAACGTGCAATTTCTGAAAGTTATCGGACATGGGCTGCACCTTTCCAAGCACCCAGGAGTCAGATGCTTTTCTTTCTCTCTCTCATTTTTTTTTTTTTTGGGATTGAACTGGTCCTAATTAATTCCTGGGTCCCAGATGTGGTTTTGGGCTCAGTCTTGTTGGGCCTGTTGGTGGAAAAGATTAAAGCCTACATCTTCAAGTGGCTTTTGAAAAATTCAGTGGCCTATTCAACAAAAACCCTATGATTTTCTACTAATTGGACCCAACCCATATTTCTTATTGTTTAGGAAGGATGAAAATGTTCCAGCATCAATTCCTTCAGTTCTCCCCAAGATCAAATTGGATCAAACACTTGAAACCAAGATCTGGCTTCTCGAATGAAGCAAATCAGCAATTTCCTCAACTTTCTCATCTTCTGGTACTCCGTGTATAGCGAAATGTTTATCTGCCCGAAGGATCAAGCATCAGGTTCTATACCATGAAATTCCAGCAAGCTTCTGAGTGCGATTTTGACCTCCAGTGGCTCTCTTGTGCTCTTACTCTTTGCTGGTTTGCTCAATCAACGATTATCGCCTCTGATTTATTCCATCACTTCCTGAACTCAATCATCGATTATCGCCTCTGATTTATTCCATCACTTCCTGAACTCAAATTCTCACCTATTCCCCATATGGTAGCGTGACTTATGTTGAATTCATGAACCGATTCATAAAATTCCTCTATCAATGATTGCAACTCCTCCAAATCCTTTTGGAATTCTTCTGTTCTGAAATAGGTTGCCATCTGCCTTTGCATCATTGCTCTGATACCATTGATAAGCTCTGGGTTGTAATTGCAATGAATAAAAGGAACAATTGGTTTATTGCTGTAACAGAAATGGAAATTTGGAATTACACGAAGGATGTTGACCTTTGATAGGCTCAACTCTCTCTCAAAAGGGTTTCTTCCACTTTCAACCTAAACATTGGCTGAATGGAATTGAAGCTACTTTGGCTATTTATAATGGTTAGCACCCACTTGTTACAGTATACGGGAAATACTCCTTAACCCTTAATGTGGTACCTATCAATAGCTATGTGCATGAAATGTACAATGCTGTTGGGTTGAGAGGTGGAGGAGCCTGGTGTTTGCTGTGTGTTTACTTGGACAATGGGAGCGGTTGAGTAGAAAATTGGTTCCTGGTCCAGGAGTGGAAGTAGGAGGGCATATACATTTTAATTGTGGAAATGATGACCCCCAGCCACCGCAAGGTATATATACCAAAATAATAATAATAATAATAATAATAATAATAATAATAATAATAATAATAATAATAAAATAATCGATAATAACAATGCGTTAAAAGGAAGAGCTACAGACTCTTTAAAGTATTTTGCGACATCTTATCAATGTCTAGGTGGATCGTATATGAGAGAGCAACTGTGGGCAGATTTCTTTAGAAAGTTATTAAAGGAGATCAAGTTGTGGATTTAATATATAAATTTGTTATATGAAGACCTGTCCCAAAAGATAAAGGAAATACAGCAATCCACGTGTTGTGTAGTCATTAGGCAATTGACTCTCTCTCTCTCTCTCTCTCTCTCAGATCTCACACACACACACACACACACAGAAAGAGAGAGAGAGAGAAAGACAGACTCAGAGTGGTATATTAGATGTTGGACACTGTAGGGAAAATAGCACCGGAGATCCTCAGTCAAAATGTACAACTGGATCCCTAACCTTTCATTTTTGCGATGTCCGTAACCTTTAGTTAAATAGGTAGTTGCAGATTGTTTGAACCATTTACATCTAAATCACTGGAAGTTCAACACCTTGCAGGACAGATTGTTAGGAGAAAGTCACCGATAAACTTCCAAAGAAGTGGACAGAAATTGTTTAAAGGTCCTTTGACCACGTTTAACCTATTGGTAAGGAATTTTGCTGTCAAAAGTGACAGGTTAAGAATTGAGTTGCACTTTTTGAAAAGGTTGAGGACCTCAACTGCAATTTGAGAAAAAGGTTAGAGGCTTCACTCTATAAAATGAAAGGACAGTGACCCAGTTGTACTTTTTTGTAAAGGTTTGTGGACCTCAAGTTCAGCTTTGCATTAATAAAGTAACTGGAGAGAATGAGATATGTTAGAAACACTCCTTAATCTGGTAATAATTTACTGGCAGTTTTGAATCCATTATTACAATCTGGAAGCAAGAATTTTTGTTTTCGTAGCATTTAGGGAAAGCGTTACATTAGCTGCTGTAACCTGTGGGAACTCAACATGGATATAGCTATACTCAAACAAGGGACACATTAATGTCCTCACCTGGCTTTAAAGTTAAGATGTACATGAAAGTTCCTGACTTCTTTTTCTATTTGCTTCACGAGGTGTTCAGTGTCTGAACACAAATATTGTTTGTTCTTCAATTGAGATCTCTCATTGTTGATATATGATAAAGACTCGTTTTCCATGGACTAGTGTTCTTTCTCGACTGCTTGAATAGGATGGGAAGGAACTTCTAGTGCTAGTACTTGGTCTGTGGTCATCAATGGTTGTTTCCCCATCTGTCTGTCCGAACCGCTTGGAATCTTTGGACGGACTACTATAAATGCTGCATGTTGCTGGAAATTGGACTCAAGATAGTGATATATATTACCATAAGCCATTACCAATGAAGTGACTATTGTTTCTTATGTTTAATTTGATTGCTTGTTCTATATATGAATATTTCTATTATTGGCAAATTCCTTTTCATGTTGAGTTATTATTTGATTCTACACTGTTATCCCTGTACTTCTCCTTTTCTCTGTCTATATTCTTCTCTATTCATTCCCTTCTCTTCTCTCTCCTGTTCCTATGCTGGTCTGCTGTTGGGCTCTTCTCTCTGTTCTGTCTCTATGCTGGTCTGCTGTTGGGTTCTCTCTGGATGCACAGCCTAATCGAATTCTCTTAGTTACAATACATCACATGCTATATCCTATAACTGTGGAAGTGCTGCATCAAGTTTTTTCTCCTCATGGATTTGTGGAGAAGATTGTCACGTTTCAGAAGTCGGCTGGTCAGCTTCTCAAAATTCTCTTTCCTCACTTTCTTAATTTGTATCTGATTTTGGAGCATTTTTCTTACTATACTTTGGTGCGCGAGAAAACAATTCTGTTGCTTTTTCATATTGCTCACTTTGATGAGGAATTGATATATTCAGTTGTATGTTGATTTATCAACAGTTCCTATTTCCTTTACTTGGAATGTTAGATACTAAATTAACCTTTTCTCATATGAGGTTCATTCATTATTCTTGTTTTTGTATGGTTATTCACCTATGTTGCAAATTTGTAGGCTTTCAAGCTTTAATTCAGTATCAATTACATCAGTGTGCTATTTCAGCAAGAAATTCCCTTCAGGTAGTTTGTCTGCATTACATTTTATTGAACGTATTACTTTGGCTTATAAATTGAGACAGAAGGAAGTTTCTCACCTGCCACTTTCTTTTAGGGACGAAATATATACGATGGATGCTGTCAACTGGACATTCAGTTCTCAAAGTAAGCTTAAGCTTTAGGTCTCAAGTTTTTGGCTGCATGAATGGGTTAATGCATTCTAAAGTTTCTTGTTGTGTTGGATGCCACTAAAATGTTGTTCATGGTCCAGCCTAGACGAGTTGCAAGTAAATTACAACAATGAACGTTCTAGGTAGGTTGATCTTACTTTCACGTAACCTGATTTTGTGGATAATTGTTTTGATATTTGCAAGAGGGCCACTTATTGTCTTCTCTTGAATAGGGATTTTACCAATCCTTCCTTACCTTCTGAACAGAAGGGCAGATCTTCCCAAGTAATCAATTTTCCTCTAGATTTGCTGTTCAAGCCTTGTACTTTTTCTGTTTATTATTATGCTTTCTGACTTGAAATTCTTCATTTTCCCCCTTTCATATGCTAGCCTGGATGTGCAGATGGAGACTTGTATGGGCATGCAGGTGCATAGTTATTTTTTTTTATGCTCGTTAGCTGTAGTTGTTTTCCTTCTACATTCCATTTCTAACCTCTTCTCATCTCCCTCCCCCTCAACCTCCTTCCTTTTACAACAGCAGGATTTCCGCAGGTGAGTACTGTGATCATCATGTTATGGCATAACTGATTTTCAAACATGTCATGTGACCTGTATTACAACATGCACATTCACAGGGGCTAGCAGTCTTGTTTTCCGTATTTGTCTATTTTGATTCTTCAATACTAATCTTTCCCTTGTCATTGTATTCTTCTAAATGATATCATCCTTTAACTAATTTTACCACTAATTATGCATATATGATGCGTCTTGGCAGAACGAATGCTTAATTAATTTAAATAATCAGGTGTCACTTGTAAATGTTTACTGCTGGTCAGGCTTTTTCCCCCCCTTAGGAAACTATCCAAATTCATTCCATGTCTCGGCTAATTACTGAGCAAAGCCGTATCGGCATACAATCTGTCCGAAGAACAGTGCTAGAATGTAAAAAAGCAAATGATGCAATATCGTGGGCGACTACATTCCCACCACGAGGAACATACTCACAAAATTGGTTATTTATCTATAAAACCAGAATTCATTTACTGCAAACTCTCTTTTCTGATTGATGATTGACCACAGGGAGTACGATTAGAAAAAAGAAAAATGAGATGTTTTCTGTTTAAGTGCATAGGTCAACATGCATACAACAGATCGTTTGGTAGGCCTGCTAAAATGTTTTCCGGGATCCTTGTTTGTATTGCTGTCTTAAATTGATCTGGCCAGTTGTTTCAATGATTTTGGAAAACCCTTACAGCCACCAAGGAAAAGAAAGAAAAATGAGATGTTTTCTATGCGATTGCACTTGTGAACATGCACAGGTACATTTGGTTAACCTTCTAGTAATGTTTCCTGGATCCTTGTTGGTTATGCTGTCTTAAATTGTAGATGGGCAATGCTGCTGCTATTGCTGCTGCCTTTGGAAATAGTTTGCCACCTGGGATAACTGGTACCAATGACAGGTGCACAGTTCTTGTGTCTAATCTAAATTCTGATGTAAGTTTATGTCTTTGTTAATCTCTCAAGTATCTAATTTTGTATATTCCAGCCATCATCCTGGTATTACCTTCACTTTGCAGAGAATAGATGAAGACAAGCTTTTTAATTTGTTCTCAATATACGGTAACATTGTTAGAATCAAAATTCTCCGAAATAAACCAGATCATGCCTTGGTTCAGATGGGCGATGGCTTTCAGGCTGAGTTGGCTGTGCACTTTTTAAAGGTCTGCTTATGTCTTCTAATATTCTATATTTTGTGGTTTGATTGTATCGGCCACCAGGATGCGTTTCATTTTCCTGCTGAGTGAGTTGGGCCTAGGTCCACTATCCTTCTGCTCATGAAAGTGCCATGAGGGGTGTAATGGAAAGGGTTAGGGGAATCCAGTAGGTTAAGGCCCTACGTGTTGGTTGCTTCATAGGGGAATCCAGTAGGTTAAGGCCCTACACGTTGATTGCTTTAGTTTCAGGGAATTAACTATTTAAATGGCTCTCGTGATGATTATGGCCTCAAAGTACGTGAACGTCCGATAAAGTTCCTGTCCTGTTAACTTGCTTCTCTAACGACGGGTGTATATAACTATTGATATTGTTGTCTTGATGACAATCTTCCAAACCTGCATGATTTCAGTTTTAGGAAATTTAACCATGTATATGGCTCTTTTTGATGATGTTGGCCGGGGAATACGTGGTTGTCCAGTACTGTTCCTGATCTGTTAAACTCGCTACTCTAAATGCTGAAATGTTTAACTATTGATATTGTTGTCTTTATGAGATCGGTGTGACCTGCATTATTTGATTGCAGGGAGCCATGCTTTTCGGGAAACCCTTGGAGGTCAATTTTTCTAAGCACCCAAACATTACAACTGGAGCTGACACTCATGAGTATTCAAACTCAAATCTCAACCGGTTCAATAGAAACGCTGCTAAAAATTACCGGTACTGTTGTTCACCCACAAAAATGATCCACATCTCGACTCTTCCTCAGGATGTGACTGAAGAAGAAATAGTAACACACTTGGAAGAGCATGGGACAATTGTTAGTACGAAACTCTTCGAGATGAAAGGAAAGAAGCAAGCTCTTGTCCTCTTTGAAAATCAGGAGCAGGCCACAGAAGCCCTTGTGTGCAAACATGCCACATCACTTGGTGGTTCAACCATTCGCATTTCCTTCTCGCAGTTACAAACCATATGAGGGACCAACTGGATAACAAGGTGTGAAGCTGTAGACCGTATACTTACTTTTCGGATAACTTACTTTTGGATGTAATGTGTACCTTATTGAAAAAAATAACTTGGAAGTCATGTTATCTCTGCTTGTACCATTTGGTTTCATTTCTTATCTTTATTAGGATCAATGAAGGGAGAGTGAAGTCTGGTTTTGTAGTTAAAAAGAGCAAATCATAGAGTGGTGAAGCAGATTTTGATTTGGGTAGGCAGTAGCCTTTGTGATGGTCTTTGTCTCTTTGCCATTTGTTTGTCTCTTCTGATTTTTTCAACCGGGGAGTTGATTTGCTATCGCTTTAGGTTTTTTCGTTCCATTCCTCCCTGACATGATATTGGTAATAACTTTGAACGTTAGGGGCCATTGTGTAAATAAGTATTTACTTTATTGAATTTTAGGATATTTTAGCCAATTTAATAAAAAAATTAATTTGACTTCAAAGAATTGGTCAAAATAATAGGCGTTTCTGGCAACTATAGAAGTTAGGGGTGTCTAGTGTCAAATGGTAAGGTTAGGAGCCATTTCCGTAGTGACCTTAAATGTTAGGGGTTTTTCTGTGTAAATAAGCTGAAAGATTTTCGGAAGGTAGACATTGTATCACACTTTCTAGCGTTAAGATCTTCTCTAATGCATGAGGTCTTCCAACATGGTCTAAAGAGGACATGAAAAGGGGACATTATTAAGTGATATTATCATGTGGCACACATTCATTGAGTGATGATTACATGGTTACTTTTTCATCATCCAATACAAGCGTGCCAGATAAGAATGTCACTTAAGAATATCTCCTTTTCATATCCCCTGAGAATTTCTTTTATTTCTCTTGTAATAGTCATTACGCAAAAAATGAGCATTGGAGATCATGTGCCGAAATATGTTAGACAAATAATTGGGCAAAAAAAAATTAAAAAAAAAATCTCCTGGTGGAGTTTTCGTTCTCAAATTGTGATTTTATTAGAAGGGAAAGCAATGTTGTTGCACACAAGATTGTAAAATTTGGCTTTTCAAATTGTCTATCCTATGTTTGGAGGGACAAAACCTCCAACTTTCTTGTATGATCTATTTTTCATGAAATGAAGATAGTATTTCCCGTTAAAAATATATATATATATATATATATCTTAATTGAAAAAGAGTAATGTTATTTAACAACACTAGCACTTGACATGATAAGTTAAATAAAGTGAGTATTTTATTCATGCATTTAATTCACTTATTATTCAATATCACATTAGTTGTAACATATACTGGTGTTAAATAGCATTATTCATCGAAAAATATGTTGCACCATTTTCTGCCTTTAATCTAAATTATGTATCTTCATTGACTATTAATACCAAGTGATAAGCGTAATTTATTGCACCTATTTTTACCGCCAATCATGTGAATTTTTTAGTTTTATTAAGTGTTTTCTATTTACTTTTGTTTTATTTTTTTACTAGGTATAGGATTTAATCTGAAATCGAGAGTTTGGTGAAGAAAGAAGGAAATGGGGGCGAACTTGTGAAGATTGTGGGTTCAAAAATTAATTTGGAAGACGATAAAAGAACGTGGACTGGTGTTGGAGCCAATTAAAGATTCAAGGGCTTGAAGTGCAGTTGAAATATAGGAAAACGAAAAGAAAACGGGAATTGCCTTTCTTTTATAATTCGATCCGTTTTGGTAGTCTGGGAGCCGCGGATTTTCACATTGAGGACTACTTTGAAGATTTGTTCTGGTTGTATAAATAAATACAAGTCTTCAAAATAATTAAGAGGATATTAGAGTTAACTTATATAATACGAATCATTAATTGAGTTAAGATAAAAAGATTTGCTTGTGGTCATGTACATAGCCACCCTTGGACAGACCGCACTAGACCTTAGAGTGACCCTTTTAAAATTGGGTTGGACCGCATTAAATTTTCATTGCGGTCCAGCCCATAGAAAAAAAAAAAATTTTTGGTTCAAATTTAAAAAGGCCTACAAATATGTTATATTGGCCTAAAAAATTAAAGAATCTAGACCAAAATTAAAATCCAATACACTATTATTTACCAATATCAGACTCCTCTTTCACCTCTGTACAAATCTGAGTGGATGAATGACTGCTTTGTTTGTTATGTAGAGAGAAATATATGTTCCAAACTTGATAATGAAGTTATTATAAAGCAGTTTCAGAGTATGAAAACCTACAAAGAATTGTTTTAATGAACGGCCTTCAGATTTGTTTTTTTTTTAATTGTAATATTTTTTATTTTCTATTTCTAAAATTTCACTCCAACAACCGTTCCGCCAAAATGAAAAAATTCCAACCGCACTAGCCAAAAATTCTCTTTACGTCCGTGCTTGTGGTTAATGCGATGACCGTAAGTTGACATTGAAGAGGTTTACATGAATTTCTTGTTGCTAAATACATTTAAGATGATTGATAACGAGCTCACTTAGAGATATGTGAGGGAGTCTAATTAAATAGGATTAACTAATTTCGGGTAAAGTACTTAATTAATTTAGTGAAATTCAATCGGTAACATAGATTAATTGTCGCAAGGTTACGTGGACCAATTATGGTGAAGTCGTAAATTCTAACACATATTCATCATATAATTTCCTCTAAATCATTGTATATATTTTATTTGTTTAATTTTATTTACTTGTTTATTTTATTTTATTTTATCTTTTGTATATATTTATATAAAAAAGAGCCAATGGAAATCTACTATTCATACTTTGGTAATCATTTGTTTTTTTTTTTCTTTTTGTGGCATGTTTGTTTGCTTATGCTTTAAGGAATTTCGGCTTATTTTTATTCTTTGAAAAACTATGATATTATTGATGTCAAATTAAAGATCTCAACGTATACTTTAATACGAGTTAACAAATGAGAGCAAATTATAAGCATATCGTTTGTATTTTGTAAGATTGTATTTTAATTTTTTTCAACATCCCAGTACTTCTAAACAAGTCTATTATCTATATAAACTTTTTGACAATCAATATCCATAAGAACTTTTAATCTAGAATTAATGATTGAATCTTTATGAAACTAATGTAGCACAATTGGTGGGACTACTAGTGACAGTTGATGGGAATATGGTAATATTTTACTGGGTCATGTTATGGCTTAATTAGTCATTGATCGGTTCCAAAACATTTTAAAACATTTTAAAATAGAGTTATGTTATATGATTTATTATAATTTCATAGTTTAGTTCAGCTAGATGTTACATAATAAATTTTAATTTGAGTTCATTCTCTTGTATAATCTTTATACAAGAGCCACTTCCTCCTTTTCATTATTAAAAGAGCCACTTCCTTTTCATTATTCATATTTTGGTCCTCCTTTCATTTTTTTGTGGTTAAGTTTTCATTTATTATTCATTTTTTTTATAATTATGATTTTACTTTGAAGTGGAAAAATACGCAATACGGGTGTCAAATTAAAGATTTCAATATCTACTCTAATAAGAATTAACAACTAAGAGTAAATTATAAATATATCACTAGTAAAATAATCACATTTTTTCTTTATTTTGAATATCCCAATATTTTTAAATTAGCTCATTTGAGCCGAAAAGTACTATTTATAAGAGTTTTGATCTAGAATCTACAATTTGTTACTTATGAGATTAATTTCATGACGTGGCAAAATGTGGTATGATTTATAACCTGGTATAACGTGGTTAATTTCAATTCAAGTTCATTTTCCTATCAAATTGAAATATAATAAATATTAAGTTTTCTAAGTAAACTCAATTAAATTAAATGCTATTACTTTTTTCTTGTGATTAGAACAGTTGCTACAATATTTAGGTTTCTCACGTTCCTGAGTTTGAATCACACATAAGCATCTCCAATTTTCCCCTCCCTTCCCCTATAGCTCCAATGTATTAAAAAAAACTGCTATTGTTTTTTAGCATTTTAATAATTAATTCAATTCACGTGCATTTATGTGAATTCAATTAAGTTCTATTAATTAATTAATAAGTTCAATTAAAGTTCTATTGAAATTAAAAAATATACATATAGAGAACTTGATACTTAGTTAAAATCGGAGAACGTGACATTGCATTCATGTATTGGTTTTGAGTTTCCCATGACAAAGGTGTTTGCTCATGAACTTAATATCAATACTATTAATGACTTAATTTAAAAAAAAAATCGTAAACTAAAAAGGGCCAAAAATCATGCTCTCTTAATTCACAAAAAAATTACAATTGTTAGCCTTTTATTAAAAAAAAGGGGGCTAATTTTTCAACATGATTTTCTTGTTACTTTTCTTTCAAATTGTCATTATTTAGTTTTATATATTATATAATAATAATTTTATAACGATTGAAGAAGAAATTCAGAAACGAAAATTTTAAATTGCAGTATTTCATGTTTCCTTAGCTATTTTAAAATAGTCATTATCAAGGGAAAAATGTATTCTAATTGTATTAAAAATGATTTCCCGCAAGACATCTTATAGGATTTATATTAAGGTTTATATCGCTAGAGACTTATGTGGCGGGAGATTATTGGGAGCCCACATATAGGTTCCACCCACATGCAAGTTCTACTCACATGTGGGTTCTCAATGATCTCCCTCCACATAGGCGTCAGACTGCATAATCTGTTGGGAAATCAAGATTACCAATTATATTATCTATTTAATGTTATGAAAAGAGAGAAAATAAAGTAGAGATAAATAATTACCGCTTAGAATTTTTTTTGTGTGTATACAATGAGGAGCTCCTATTTATAGATACAAATCTACAGTTTTAGGTGTATAATAGTAATATATTTAGAGTTTTCGGGGTAGGATAGTCATTCACTAAATATTTAATTTATTTACAACACTCCCCTTAAATGATTATCTCTTCCGATCTCTCGTTGAAAACCTTAGTTTGATAAAAACTCAAGGGGAAAAAAGTACAAACTCAAGGAAAAAAGAGTACAATATACAACTAGTATTTAGCGTAATAAAATGCCTCATTAAAACCTTGTCAGAAAAACCCAGTGAGATAAAATCTGATCGAAGGAAAACGAGTAGAGCTACTCCCCTGATGTCAATCACTAAAGATCTCCAAGTCAACGCATTCCAATCTCATGGACCAATTTCTTAAATATAGAAGTTGGTAACGCTTTTGTGAATAAATCAGTTAACCGTTTTTGAGTACAAATCAGTTCAAACTCAATTAATATTCACGACTTGCTTCATGACTACAATAATTTTTGAGTGATTTGAAGATGTTGATGTTAAGATTTGTTTTACATATCTCCATGATATAACCGTTTCTCCACGAGTAAAGATGTATCATGTTTGTGACTTAACTTTATGTGGATGAGAGAGAGAACCACCTGCATCTGCATAGACTAAAGAAGAACCCGTGTTTTGTGAACAAAATAATCCCAAGTCTATGGTACCTT
>CAVNYN010281812.1:0-28652 GCA_963692815.1 Nyctanthes arbor-tristis
CCCGGGGGGGGGGGGGGGTTGGTTACAGTAATATGGCATTTTACAAGTATTATGCGATCTTATACTATTTAGGCACCTTGGGAAAGAATCTATTTGTGCAAAATCCGACCTGAAATTTACACCATGTTTTTAAAGCAAAAGCTATACACGTGTAAATACTATTGACAGAATTTCAATTCACTTTTCTTCATTTTTTTCCAGCTTATAGGTGTTAAAAAGGAAATGTTTATGAAGTTTCTCAAGTTCTTGGAGCTTACGGAGACTCGCCATTAATGAGTACATAATGGAGACAGATTTGCAAATCTGTGTGGACACTATCATGGGGAGCTTGGAGTTTCTTTACATGTAGGAAATATACATACAAATAGATGGGAATTCCAGATCTTATGTATGTGAAATATGGTGCTATGTGTTGAATATTTCTTCACAAGTATTATCTTAAAATGATCCAGTAAGGTTGTAACTAAAGGAAAAAAGGACATTTTCCTGTTGTAAGTCCATCCGTCCATAGTGGTGTTATTATGATATGAAACTTTGATGATTATGGCTTAAGATCATACCTCTTTCGAGTTTGAAACTTTTTTATCTAGTAGAAATGATGGAGGAAAAAAAAAGGTCTTGATATTCTGTTGTAATATGGATATATATTTGAGAGGATGATGTCTTATATTTTCGCTGGAAATCTGACTCACTTTCTAGCCATATCTAGAGAAAGCGGCTCTCTTGTTGCTGTTAGGATTCATGAAATCCGAGGGACAGGTAATGATGGAAGATATTGAATCTACGTGGAAAGCGTTGTTGGCTAATGACGACAATGATACAGTGGTTATTGATGAATTAACAATGGCAAAAATATGCGGAGGCGGTGAAATATTGTTTTGTTGGCAAACTTCTTACAAGAAGGGCTTACAGGAAAAAGGCTTTTTCGAGGAAAGTAGGAAACGGTGAAAACTATTCGGAGGCCAAAGGAAATATGTAGTACAGATTTATGGATGAGTATATCCCTTATGACTTACCAATTATTCATATGCATGAAGGTACGGCCGAGATAATTGCAAAAGCTAATTTTATTTTTTTGGGTTGTGTTTTTTGGTGTGGGTTTTTGGTTTGGGGGGGGGGGGGGGTCTCTAAGGAATCAACGTTGTTTCCTTTAGGGAACCAACATGCAAATAGGTGAAGACGGGGTGACGTACCAAGTAAGATTGAGTATGAGAAACTACCAGAATTTGTTCTCTTTTGTGGAAAATTATATGACACCTTCAGAGAATGTACAATATGTACAAAATGATCCACCTATATTGAGGAAAAATGAACACACGATGAAGAGGAAAATTTCTGGTAATCCAATTTATTGAAGAATTCTCTTAATTTTGTTCTCTTTAGTGAAAAATTGTATTGCTTGACAAGTTCTTTGCCAAGAAGGGAAATAAGCTAGGTGGCAAGAAGGATGAAATGGACGGGACTAGGATGGCAAGAAGGCAGATTAGGAGCAATTTTCGAGAGGTGAGTTGGCATCATGTGATTGGAGGTCTAGCTCTATATTCGGAGTCTTATCTGTTTTAATAGTTAGACTCTTCCATATTAGGATGTAGCTTATGTTCTCTTTTTTTTTCTTCTTTTTTTAATTTTTATTACCTGAACTTGTGACTGTACTACAAGAAATCTTGAAGATGACCTGGGTTGCTTGAAAAGTTCTTTTGGGAAGAAGTGGAAGTAGCGAGGTGGAATGAATGATGAAAAGAGTGGCAAGAAGACATATTAGGATGGCTTATGTTTCTATCAATTCTTTGTTTATGTTTTTGGTATTTGAGAGCCGAGTATTTTGTTTTTTATTAATTACTTGAACTTGTGATTTTTACTTATGGTTTATTATTCATACATGTCTTATGGGTAGGAGGTTTTGTAACAAAACTTTTAGAAAATTTTTGAACACTACTTTTATTTGTGAAGTTATTTGACTTGAGTTTCTCGATTTTGACATTGTTGTTTGTATTCTATTTGTACTTAAATATCTATGTCCTATTTTCTTATGGGATCTGCCTCAATAGTGGTACTAGTAGTTCCAATTGTAAGCTGCTTGCCGTCAAAAGATCATTATTTATCAGATCATAATACAATAAAAGAATTGTTACATAATCCAAAGCAAGTAATGAAATTAAGTATTGTAGAATGTCACAAGATTTCATGAAATAAAATTTAATTAGAGAACCTCAAAGTGACATTATTGATCTCCTGTGACGTAGTTTGACTCTAACAACATGCATGGAAATATCGAAAAACCACTGGCAAATTGCCAAATCTTGTGATATTTTGTATAATTATTATAAAAATAATCTCTCGTCATACGCATACATAGTAAGAAATCATTCAACAATTCATTTATGGATTGATCCAGTGTGAGACAACCCTCATGAGAGTATCCAATGATCTCCCGCCATATATGCATGAGGGGAGATCATGACTAATATATATGGACCTATTCAACTATGTCCACCTTGTCATTTTTTTTGGTAGGGACACAACACACACGGGAAGCACATGCATCGCACGCTACCTAACAAAATTATAGTAATTTTATTGGACGTGAAATGGTATATATGTCAATTGCCATAAATAATAATTTGTAAGTGTGAATAATGTAGGTGCAGTCGAGATATCAAGTACGAACGCAGAATGGGATTGGGAAAGAGGATTAAATAGAAATGATGTAACATTAGCTGGAGATCAGAGAAACTTTTGTCGCAACCCATCACTTGTCTGTTTCTACGGAAAATACTTTATGTGAGGCTGTAGTTTGTGGCTCTCTTCGCAAGCAGACTATTATTATTATATTATTATGTCCCACGTGGTGCACGGTTTTGGTGTTTTTTTTTTTTTGGGGCATATGGTCAACGTCAACTACTATTAATAATATAATAACAATTTTATTATTATTATATTATTATTAGTATTATTATGTCACACGTATTTGGCCTAACGTTTTGGTCTTTTTTTTTTGGGGAATGGTCAACGTCAACTAGTATTAATAATAATATAATAATAATTTTAAAATTATTATATTATTATTAGTATTATTATGTCATGCGTATTTGGTCCACGGTTTTCGACTTTTTTTTTTTTTTTTTTTGAATTGGTGAACGTCAACTCATAATAATAATCACTACTATGCTTAGCAACTATTTTTAATTAGAGTAATTTATAAATAAATTTTAAATTTTAAATTTTATATGTGTAATTATGTAATGATGTTATATAGAGTTAATAATTAAAATGATATAAAAAGTTATATCACATCAAATATGTGACTTGATGATGTGCTGTCATATGATAAAAATCTGAAATTTAAACTAGTTGATAAATAATTGTGATTTTTAAATGATATTATTATTATACCGTGTGAAAATATCTATCATCTTATCTTTATGGGACTGAGCGAGCACATAAATCATGGAGTCATTTATTGTAAAGATTTATCGTCTTTACATATTCTCCCTCCAGGCTCCGCCCCATGAAGGAAGTTCATTATTTCTCTTTTATCCATCTTAAATATTCTTATATTATATATATGAGTCCATTTTAAGCACTTTTTAAAAATTTTGTTAAAAAATTTTTTTCCCATGTGGCATATTTAGATGCATGTCATGTGAATTTAAAATACATATGGTTTAAGTTTAAAATACACATGACGTGCACCCATGCACACTACATGGGGTGAGAAATTTTTTAACAAAATTTTTTAGAAGTGCTTGAAAATTTTCCTTATTATATGTTTTATTTACTATACATTGTTATTGACAAATAAAAATTATTAAAGTGATATAATAATTAAACGAAGGGATATATTAGAGGGGAAAAAAGTTTTTAAGTTTCACTTTTACAAACCATTAATTAAACTTTCTTAATTTTTGGGAAAGGAGGGATTATTTTCATGAAATAGATGGAGTATTTTTTTTTAATTCTTTATTTTGACTTTTAAGTCATTGGTTATAAACAAAATAATAATAATAATAATGACGACGACGACGATGATATCCATGTATTTATGATATAAATGGGTAAATGTATTCATATCTTTACTATTATTTACTCATCCTTTAATTAAAAAATGTCAATTAGATTGAAAATTGGTCACCAATCTAAAAAAATAGCATTACTCAATTTATTTCTACTAAATACCTGTTGGGAAGATAAAAATTTGTAACTTCATGATGATATATTTATGTGAAATACACATATTGCATACTAATTGTTCAAAAATACCAGAAAAAACAAGAAATTGCTTAGGGTGTCAATCATCCTTAAAAAAATCCAAAAAGATAAAAAAAACCAATATTTTAAAAGTTAAATAAACTAATAAAATAAGAGATATCAATTATCAATAAATGAAAAGCAAAAAAAAAAAAGTTGTAGAATTATTTTGTTAAAGATATGCATTAGTTTTTCTGATCATTTAAATATTTAGTTAGAATAGTTATACTAAAATCTGTTTATTAAAATCAAGAGTAGATAAATTCCTAATCATTGCCTAAACTTTGCAGTCTGGCTATTGAAAAAGATTTAAGCTTCTAGTTCAGAGCCTGACTGTTAGGTGAGTTGGCTGCATCTGATTGGAGGTCGGACTCCGAACAATTTTTTTAGAAAACTTGCTAAACGTTGCTAGAAATGACAAGTAGTATTTTGATGAGACCCGAAGAAAAATATCAAAATGAATATGGATATTACCTTTTTAGGTGTAGTGGTATTTATCTCAATAATTTTAAGCGAGGAGACTGCCACAAAAGTCATTTTTTTTTTTTGCGTTCATATCCATATCACTTCACATGTTCCTCAGAATTCACCCGGCTGGGTAGGTATGGTGTAACCATAGATAAATTTTATCTAGTTGTCATATGAGTTTTCTGGTATACTAACATATCTTCATGTGAATATATTAAAATTTTTGTCAATTATACTCGTGTGTTTTTCCCATTTCTTTTAATTCAAACCATAATAAAAACTATAAATATAATAAATAAATTCAGTACAAGATGCACCCATCTCAAAAATACTCCCTTTGTCCAATAAAAATGATCTATATTATTTTTTCACATAGTTTAAGAGCATCCACATTAGTAGTGTTAAAGTAGGTTGTTAATGGAGTTGTTAGTTAACTCAAAAAGTAACTTACATTAGTGTTGTTAAAGTAGTTGTTAAAAACATTTAATTTAACAAATTGTTAGTTTTGTTGTTAAAGTTAACAATAAATTTAACACTTTAGAGCATCTACATTGGTAGTATTAAAGTAAATTATTAGTAGAGTTGTTTATTAACAACTCAAAAATAACCTACATTAGTGGCGTTAAAGTAGTGCTAAAAATATTTAATTTAACAAGTTGTTAGTTTTATTGTTAAAGTTAACAACAAGCTTAACAACTTTAGGATATTATTTCTTCTTTTTTTATTTTAATTAAATTGTGATTGACCCACCACTTAACTATTAAAGTGATAATTAAATTTGACACTCTTATTTACAATCACTAATGTGGTATAAATTGATAGTTAAATTTAACTTACTTAGGTGTCATTTAACAATCACTAAAAATTCTACTTTTTGTTTATGTGAATATTTAAATCTAACAACACCAATGAGGATGCTCTTATGTAGTATTATTTTTTCTTTTTTATTTGAATTAAATTGGGATTGACACATTCTTTGACTATTGCATTGATAATTAAATTTAACACTCTTAGTTAGAATCACTAATGTGGTATAAATTAATAGTTAAATTTAACTTGCTTAGGTATCCTTTAACAATAATTAAAAACTCTACTTTTTTCTTGTGTGGATAGTTAATTTTAACACTACTAATATTGATGCTCTAAGAAAATCCAATTAATGTTTCTGAAAAAGTGGAATTTATGAATATTTTTCCTAATATATCTCTTTATTTAATTGCTATTTAATTTTATTAGTTCTTATTTGTTAATATCAATACACATTAAATAGGGGCAAATAAAAAAAAATTAAAAAACTAACTAACAAAAGTGGACTAAAATTTGAGACAAATAAAAAAAAGAAACTCAGACCATTTTTACGAGACAGGGAGTATTAAATATGCATATTGATTGATGAATGTCGACTCTTTTATATTAACGATGATTGACTTATGCCTCAAGATTAGATCACATTCATCTCTAAGCACGGCCTAAGTTGGTCGTGGATAGAATCCCTTTCCGACAATTACATAGCTCGGATCTAAAGTGAAAATTATTTGCCACATGCCGGTCTATCGAGTTTTAGGGATCACATCAATATTACTTCATATAAATAGATGACGCCAAATTTTGAATAGATATTTTAAATGTAATTAGTTCATGATAGTGATATTTAAATCATAGTAAAATTTATTGTTTATACAAGAAGTTGTACATTCCCCAGCTGGGTCGGTTGAGTATAACAATTTAAATAAATTTTTAACTAATTGTAATATAAAGGTACGTTTTTTCTAGTTGTCATATAAAGGTACTAGATGATTTATACAATATATGTTCGTAAAAAATCTGTTTTTTTCCATCCAACGTATCATCCATTATACTCATGCAGCAAATGCGTGGATCTAAGTGCAAACAAACTGGTGAAAATAAGAAAATGGCTAGAGGAAAGTTCATCAGCATAAATACTCTAATTTTAATTTTAAACTTTTACCTTTTTTTTTTCATGTTTTAATTATTTAGATATAATATTTTATTTGGTGGTATAGGAAGTTTAGCTACTAAAGACGGAATAAAAATTAACGATTTTTTTTTTCTTTTTGATATTTTCAAGCTAAAAGGACTACCACCACAATACCAGTCCAGTTCACTCGTCCACTGTGAGCGGGGTTATACCGCATACAGCTGATGTGATACACATATAGCAGTCTTCACAGCTGATGTGACACACGCATTGTCATGTGTGTATCACATCAACTGTGGGCGGTGTAACCTCTTCCACAGTGTGCGGGTGGTCATTTTTCATCACAGTACTGCCAAAGAGTATAACGTTTTGAGACTTGAATAATATTAAAATTTTCACTTTTAAGACCAATATGAAAAAGGAAAAAAAAAAGAAAAGAAAGAGAGAAGGCAATGTTTAAAAATTAAATGCAACAATTACGTTTAAAGATCTACGGTTGTCTTCTTTATTGCTTGTTTTGTTGTGTTTGTATTTACAGTTGGGTCTGGCTGGGCATTTTTCTGTGTTTTGTTGTTGGTCTAACTATGGCTGAGCATTGTGTTTTCCTTTTCTGTTGTTGGCTCTGGTTGAGAATGATGTGTTCTTTCTCATGCCGCATTGGGTTATTATTATTATTATTATTATTATTATTATTATTATTTTCCAAAGGGATTGGATTATTGAAATAAATACTACTTCCGTCTCAAAAAAATTATCTTATTCTTTTTTCACATATATTAAGAAAAATTCATTTAATAATATTGAAAAAGTAAATTTTAACTTCAATTCCCTATTATACATTTTCTTTTATTAATTAATTATTTCACTTTAATAATTCTATTTTTTAATAAATATGTACATTAATTAAATTGCTTTTCCCCCATTTTTCCTATATATGCTAATTGATTTTGTTGCTTACCTAACGTTAATCTTACTTTAAATATGGGTAAAAATCTTGGTAGTGAGCTTACAAGTAACGACAAGTGACTGATGAACGGTTCACGCGTACAGACGATAGGGTCCAGCCACATGCTGTCACATGAATTCTGCTGTGGTGTGAACACTTTTTCCCCTACGGTTTTGATACAGTTCCATTTCATGCTGACTTTGATACAAAATATATATTTTACAAAAAAGGGGTCATTTGACTATATAGTTAATTAAAAATAGATATTATAACCCAACATATACGAATTAATTATCCCAAAATATCACTTTACTTCTTTATAGTTACTTTGAATGAGATCGATATATTTTAAAACTCACTCAATATGTCACTGAATTTATAAAAATGTTATTATGTTTGTCACTATGTTAACAGTTGGTTAAAGAATTAATAGGCTAGACGACGTGGCTAATAGAATTTATCGTGTGACGCTTTGGTCATTATTTTTTTTACCGGGTGTTCATGAAGTGGGTTATAAATAAATATGTGAATTTGTTACTTGCGTGTATGTAGAATTAGTTAGTTGATTTTGATAATGGATAATTATTTTCTTCTTTCACTTTCATTTTTACTCTTGTCGTATTTTTAAATTAATATATTTCTAAGTTCTAACAATAAGACATGATTTCTCAAACAGATGGCACACTTATTTATGTTGTTATATTGTACGGAAAGTCTAATCGTAGAACAATGGCACATAAAAAATGGAAACAACATGGGTTAATTATCCCAACTGCAATTGTATTTTGAAAAGTTATCTCATATTTCATTATATTTTAAAAAATCTACTTTATATTTCACTGAACTTATAATATCTTGTTTGTCACTCTATCAATAATCGACAAAATATAACAGTCAAAACTACACATGGTAAATTTTGTAAACCATGTCATCAAGTCTGTTATTTTAATCAGGTTTTGATGAACTAACAAGGGGATGATATTTTCATAAATGCATGATGCATGGAGTGAGTGTTAAAAATACAATGCTAGAGTGGACATTTATATATTTTAAAAATCTCTTACAAAATGACACTTTGAGTTACACGTATGACTTGTCAATGTGACATAGTTCACGTAGGTTGGGAGTTTAGTCCGAGACTTGACAACCAGCAGTCCCAAGTTCAAACTCCGTGTTATGAATCACTCGATTCATGGAGAGGAAGTAAGAATTGTTGAGAATTGACTAAATAAAATAATATGTAAAGGGAAATTAGAATTTGCATGGTGTTGGAAGCTTGGAGAAAAGCCAAGATAATTAAGTAATTATCTTGTTAAGGAGATTGCTTAATTAAGTTATGGCTGAAATTTGCAACATGCAGCTGGATTATGGCTGGAATTAGTGCTGGATTGGATTGGAATCTCCAAGATAAACCGCCATTAGCTAAAGAGAAATTGGAATTGAGTTGCAAATTTTGACCAAGTTTGAAGCCTCTTTAACCGCCACGCATTTTCTATAAACATGAGTAGTTTGTTTGTGTTACAATTCCTAATATTCGAAACACCCAGTTAGGAGAAAATTTTAAGTCTAGCATTTGAGGATTTTCTTTAAGGTTTATCAAAGAAAAAGATTAGTTGAGTGTGGTAAAGCCTAGTGGGTGTTGGTGGGATTGTAATCGGGGTTTGTGTGTGAGATTCTATATGCTTGTAACGATTTTGTGTTGATATTTATTTCTCCTATTTATTTGACATTTCTCATACGAAGGTAAAGATCTTGGATTGATCGGAGATCGTATTTGGGTCGGGGTATTCCCAACAAGAATAAATAAATAAGGGTAATTATATTATCAGTATAAAATTTAATTGAAACACCACATTTTATTTAATTACCAAAGAAGATACTAATAAAACAACATAAATAATAACTACATAATGCTCTTATATACACATATATATAGACTTTTTTCATCTCCACACCATAAATAGTATATGCATAGAAACCTAATCTAAATTCAAACTGAAATTTAGGTAACAAAGAAATTTGCAATAAACTATTTTTTATTTTTTTTTGAAAACATTCACTAAACTTAAAAATTAATCTTGTTATTTTTAAAACCATGAACCACCTATACGAGAGAACAAATGGCTCATATTTCAATTCAATACCATCCCTTCTCACGCGTTCAAAATTTTCATTCAGTTTTTCAATATTGCAATTCTCCCCCATTTACCTATTTTTGTTTCTTTTTCTCCAAAATGGAGTGAACGGTCATGGGGGTCAGAAATTCTAATTCGATCCATTTTCACGTATTAATTTTCTTCTTTAATTTCAAAATGGCGTGAACGGTGGTTGTTCAGGGTGTAAAGGTGTTGGTGGATTTCTTCTTTCTTTTTAATATTTTAATTGGCCAAGTAAATATAATAAAATAGTTATGGAAAATTTGACGCTAAATGATAAAATAGGAAGAAGATGTTAACCACGTGCACCCTTATTATTTCACATATTTACCACTCTCTCTCACTCATATATAACCATCTCCACAGCAATGTTTCTTTCAGCTTACCCTCCATCACTTCCATTTCCCCTCTCACTTCTCTCTCACGCTCTCAAAACTTTTTCTGCAGGAGAGGGCAAAAAAAAAAAAAAAATCTCTCAGAAACTGCCATGGTTCATTCTGCAAGCGAAGCTATGGCCGGTGGCTCCATGTGGGCTTCGATGACGAGCTGCTTAACTCCAACAACTCTGTTCTGCATCTTAAACCTCACCATCGTCACCATTTACATCACTTCAACCCTCAAAAAACTCGGCGACCCCCAACCCAACTCGCACCCGCAACTCGTCCGAGTTCCGTCTCTGTTCGAACGAGTCAAGTCCTTCAACCGCTCCATCTACCGATCCGAACAGGAACAGCCCGACCCGGTTCCAGAGAGGGAGGAGGAGACTCACGTGACCCGGAGCATGTCCGACGCGTGTGTGAATGCTCCTGCGACAAAGCTCGCGAGGGTACTGAAGAAGTCAGCGAGTGAGAAGGTTCGAGTGGCGGAGCCGGAGATGGAGGAGGATTGTCAGCGGCGACCCGCGACGGTGAGGGAGGCAGCGCCTTCTGATGTGGAGGATGAGGCGGTGGATGCAAAAGCTGATAGATTTCATTAACAGGTTTAAGCAGCAACTGAAGTTGCAGAGATTGGATTCCATTTTGAGGTACAAGGAGATGCTTAACAGGGGTAGCCGGAATTGACAGATATACCCTTCCTACGTGGGATTTGTTTATGGCAGTGCATGAGTCGTCTAGTCATATCATTCTTAAAATATCTCAAAAAGTTTTATGGTGAATGGATGAAAGGGGGAGGGTAGGGCCTGTTTAGGTTAGTCTACTTTCTCCCAGATTAGACTAGAGTAGATGGGCTTGCTAGATTTGGTTTATTGTATGGAGCTGACTAAAAATAAAAATGAGTCTCATTTAGTTAGTTTTTATTGATAATTTGCTTCTTTATGAGAAACTAAATATGTCTCGTTAGAAAAACTCTGATTTAGATGGTATGAGAATTATCTTAGGAGTATATGTGGTGGGATTGGGGGTGATTTCTATAGAGTTAGGTCGACATTTTGTGTGAACGATTGTTTTTTATTAGTTTTCAAACTCTAGATAAAAAACCAATTAAGCTTCATATAAAAAATGTAGTATTGGGTGGTAAGAAAAGAGAGTGAGAGTCGAGACTCTTGTGAAAGGATGGTATCCTAGTTAAGTTTTTAGACTGTTGGTCAAAGATTCGATTCTCCACTTCTTCAATCTCTTTTGTAATATTAAAAAAAAAAAGGAGTGAAAAAAATAAATAAAAATAAAAACTTTTAAGTTTCTTAATATTGTTGAGATTTCTATTGCAATGTTCTTTTGTATTTGTGCGTTGTATCAGTAGAGTTATAGTATATATTTGTGTTAAAATTGACATGTAAATGTGTTTTTTAGACATTATATCATAAATAAAGTATAATATACTAGTCGTATTGTATAAAATTACAAATTGATATATGAATTACGAATTGATTTGTGAATTACAAATCACCACTAGATATTTGTAGTAAAATATTTGAGTATTGAGTATGAATCTAATTGCATAACTGAGACTATAATTCTGGATTTCTTCCAAACACATCGTGTAAGTTCACACGTTATAAAGCTATAATAATTAGTAGTCAAATGATAGAATCTCAATTAATTATAGTAACTATGAGTCTAGCTTCTCACTTTTACATTACACGGGAAGACTAATCTCAAAATAATTTAACTATATTGAACAATAAAATATTAAACAGATATATGCCATTGTATAACGAAATATGTAGATATACAGTTTTGATTTTACAGTTTTAATTTAGGATTTGATATGTTAAATTAATATTTAATTAATAATAATATATTAATAATTATATGCTTATGTGTTCGATTAATACTTTACGATATTTTACTTTTAAATCATCAAGCTTATTTAATATTATTAGTAAATATTCTAAAAATACGTATTGGACATGTCTATACCTGTATTCGTTCGATATTCATTCATATAAATATTTTCATACCCACAAGCAAGTGTTCTTTTGACATACTCTTCTAACCGGATAATACTTCGTTTCCTCACATACTCTTTTAACTGGGTAATACTTTGTTTTATTTTGTACAAGTATCCATAATACCACGTTACTATTTTAGTTTAACAAATAACAAATATAATTCTTAGAAAAGCAACAAGATTTTATAATGGTAATCGTTAGATGCGTAATAATTATAATGATAAATAAAATAAAAAAATTTCATGACAAAATTTTTGATCCAAAATCGATCTATTAATAGTTATCTTTGAAATTAATTATTGCTTTTATCTTATATATTTAAACAAGTTTCTAGTATTGTAAGACTAACTATAAAATAGGAATATACTATGATACAATTTCAATTTTCAAAAATATTATAAAAATGCAATTAATAGTGTTGAAAATGTAAAATTTAATATCATTTCCCTAATATACCATTTCACTTATTAAATATTCATTTTAAATAGAGTTGTGCTACTTGAACAAAATAAGATACAAAAATTTAAACAAAATTGACACATGACATTATCATATTTTTCAACACATCACATAACAGTTTCATTAATGGTTATCACATGAGCCACATCTCCATTTTGTCAACTCATTTGTCCAAATAGAAATTTTCTTTTAAATAATACAATTTTATCGATTAAAATGCACATTAAATATGGTTATAAAAGAAATTTAATATTTCCAACTACTTTTTAATAGGAAAGCAGACCATATTTTAATAGGGATGAAAAAGGAAAATTAGATAAATTTTATGGGATAGAGATATTATGAAAATAATTAAATTTATACAATTAATAGTTAGTAAAGTTTTGTAAGATAATATATTAAGTTTAATTCAGTGTTAGATTTTTTATTATTATGAATTTTTTTTTGGGTTTGTATAATTATATTTGCGGAAATCAAGGAAAGATTTGATGAACATTTTTAAATATACTGCCTAAACATATGTTTAATATTTTATTATAATTTACTTTTTAGATCATGTAACTTATTCAATATTATTAGTTAACAATTTAACGTTGTGTATCAGATGTGTACCATAGTACGTGTACTAATTTGATATCGATTCAGATAAAAATTTCATATCTATGAGATTATATCCATTCCACATACTCATTTAACCATATAATACATCTTTTATTATGTATTGTCTAATAAATAAATAATAGACTCCTTAAAAAATGTTACATAATTTCAAAATAATTATTTTTATCATGATATATTTATCTGCTCCATACCCATTCATATAAGAAATTGCGTTATTGATATAAGAATATCTAAATTAGGAATATATTATATGTATGTGATAGCTTCAATCTCACATCGTTTGGGTAAAGAAAGCGAGACGAATTTATAAGTTAAGAGACATACTCTAACTGACATTAGGCATTTTAGGTGGAAGTCTAAAGGCAAAAATGTGCGAGTTAGGCCAAAAGCTGACAATATCATGCTAAAATAGAGCGGGTCGTTACTCTATATATATATATATATATAAGGCTTAATTTCACAAATCGTCCTCAACCATTGAGTTAAGAATCGGCTGGGTCTCCAACATTTTTTCCGATCTCCTGAGCTCCCAACCTTTCATAAATTCTTACGAAAACTGCTATTTCTGGTGGCTAACCCCTATTTTACTACCGGAAGTGGCAGCATCTGGTAGAAAAATGGGAAGGAGAGATTCACCCCTGAATCCCCCTCCCCAATTTGTGTTGCCGGAAATGGCAGCAAAAATGATGCCATTCCAACAGAAAAATAGGGGAATTCACCACTCCATTTGTACTACAAGAAAACTATAGCATTTGCTGCAGTTTTCGCCAACATTTGGAGGGTGAATCCCTCTAATGTTTATGTCGTAAATGGATGTTGTAGTGAGAATTTTAGAAGGTGAGGAATTTTAGGTAGAATTGTATTCTAATCAAAGAAAGGAATTCAAGGATTTTCCTAGAAATGGATAAGGGATGAAGATTTATTAGTTAGGGAAGTATTAAATAGAATGCCAGACAAATTGGCTATAACGCCAGACGTAGTAAAGATGCGGGAAAAATTCAGTAATTGCGCTAGATAACTGTAGTATTATATATTATGTAATATTGAAAATGTTCAAGTACCTTTTGAAAGTTTTGTTACAAAACCTCCTACCCCATGTGGCGTGAATCAATTCACGCCACATGGGGTAGGAGGTTTTGTAACAGAACCTCCAGAAAGTGCTTGACTATTATTGTATGTAATATGATATAATGAGTGAGGAAATGTAATAAAGTAAATAGAAAATGCCAAATACTATCTTTTTGATATTTTGTTTTTTTATTTGTCTCATTTACCTTATCATGCTTCTTTACTGGGTGTTATTTTTTTTATTCATTTACAATTGTATCCATAAATAGATAGGGTATCTTCTAGATTTATTGTATTGCATTAAATACACACACTTAATTAATTAGGGGTAATTTAAAGGTTAGTTTGTAAATTTACTTTCCCAATATTTTTCTTAATAGCAAAGTGGATAAAGTAAATAACACCGTGTTAGTATATAATTTTGACCCAAAATTCCCCTTCTATCAGTATTTGACCATTGATTGGTCCAAATTGCCCCTATCTTTTGAAGCTGATCCCAAAATGGCCGTCAACATGCCTCTGCTTAGGTTTCCTAATCGAATGATTATTGATTTTCTAGAATTTGCCTCTGTTGTCAACATGCCTCTGAAGGTTGAGGAATCGATCTCTGGGAGACGCTATTCATCGAGATCTCAAAATTTACAAAACCTTGAATGGGCTGCCACCATGAGCGTGGTCCCCAAAGAGGACAAAATATTCTTATTGGACGTGTCTCCCAAAAAGATACGTCAATAGAAAACTTAGAGAATGGAAAGAAAAAAGATACAAAAGCAAAGGTTAAAAACAGACCAATATTAAGTGATATATGGGTAATTTTATTTTTTATTTTCCTTCATTTTATTTCAAAAGATCTCGACAAACTGCCAGACCAATGTACATAGGAATACAATCAATCCATTCGCCATAGTACATTGAAGAAAGATGAGACGACACGACCTTGTGGGTGACCGAAATTAACCCCGCGTAGGGTAAAGGCGCAAGGACCACAGTCGAGTTCTTGTAACAAGTTTGAAATTTCAGCCAAAATAGGAGCATGAGGAGCAAAAGCAAAATCACTGCGGAGACTACTGACTAATTGAAGACAATCCGATTCAACTGTGGCAATAGGAAAGTTTCGCTCATTGGTGAATTTAAGCCACAACAAAAGGGCCATGCCTTCAGCTTCTTCAACACGGGGTGAGCCAAGCAGATTTTTAGCAAATAATCTCATAACTCTTCCCGCATCATCTCGTAAAACAGCACCGACAAAAAAAATTCATTTTTGGGATCTAGTCCTGCGTCAACATTAAGTTTGAAGTGATCGGATGGCGAAGTCTCCCATTTCACCAGTTTATCTCTTGAACTACCACTATTAAACACGTGCTTACACTCTGTTTTGGTAGAAGCCAAAGCAAGAGCCGAGCTTGCCACGACTTCCGGCTCAATGATCTTGATCATCATGGAACAAACGGTTGCGCACTAGCCAGATGTTCCTTGCCACACAAAGGACAAGTATTTGTGTATCTTCGTCACAAGAGATAGAAATTCCATGGACCACAGTATTTCTTAATATAGGACCAGAGTCCCAATATCTTCCAAACTTTCTTTGACAAAAGCATTCAAAAAGAACATGGCCCAAAGACTCCAATAAACCACAATGTAGGGACTTACCACTCACCTCCATACCATTCCGAAGGAGATTTTATGCTGTTGGTAAGCTATCAAGAAAAACTTTCCACCAGAATAGTACACATTTGGGCTGGGTACGGAGTTTCCAAATTTTCCTCCACCAAGAAAAGAGATCGGTAGCAACTCGATGGGGCTGTTGAAGGGGTCATCACCAAACATTTATATCCACTTTTTACAGTATACTTCCTACTGGGATCAAAATGCCAGATGAGTTTGTCCAGGTGGTTTCCAACGCCATAAGGGATCGCAAGAATGGCTTCTTTATCAATAGGTAAGAACAAAGCTTGAATTCGCTGAATATTCCATTCACCTGACGCAGAGATTAGATTAGAAACCCATGTGACTTGTGAGTTTTGCGTCATTAAAGGTTGGAAGGAATGCCTAGTAGGGATCCAAGGATATTCAAAAATTTTGATGGACTGCCCGTTCCCTAATCTCCACCGAATACCCTTCTCAAGCACTTCTCTTCCCCAAAGTATACTTCTCCAAGCAAAGGAGTCTCCATTTTTTATTTATGCTCGCATGAACGTCGTTTCTTCACAGTATTTACCTCTCATGATGCGTGCCACCAATGATTCAGGTTCTTGGATAAATTACCAAGCTTGTTTTCCCTCCATTGTCTTATTAAAGTTTTTAAAATCTCTAAAACCCAAACCTCCAGCAGCTTTATATTTGCAAAGAGTTTGCCAACAAACCCAATTAATTTTACGGTTACGGTAGCTCCCTTTCCACAAAAATCTCCTCACGGCTGTCTGGAACGATGAAAGAACCCCATCAGGAAGTTTGAAAATGCTCATCAAATATGTAGGTATAGCTTGGAAGATCGCTTTAATAAGCACCACTTTGCCACCAATTGAAAACATTCCACTCTTCCACCCGTTAATTCTTTTCCAAATTCTATCTTGCAAGATGACAAATTCCCTCTTTTTTTGGGTCCAAAGCTAGTGGAAATCCCAAATAAGTGTCCCATTTCATCTCCGTTCGGATTCCCAACTATTGAATAAGCCTAATCTTTTCACTCTCATCCACATTTGGACTAAATAAATTGATGACTTCTCAAAGTTAATCTTCTACCCTGACCCGTTACTATAGATCTGTACAATATTTTTAAAGTGATGAAAATCCATGTCATTTGTCCTTAAAAAGACAATACAATCATCAGCAAAGAAAATGTCATTAACCTTTGGACAACTCCTAGCACAGCGAATTCCCATAATTTCCATTCTGTACTCCTCGTGTAACATCCCAGAAAAGGCTTCTGTTACAAAAAGGGAATGGAAATGAGATAGAGGGCATCCCTGGCGAAGTCCTCTAGTTGGCACCACTTTTCCTCGAGCCTTACCATTGATTATAAAAGAGAATGAAGTGGAGAAAATACAATTCCAAATCAATTCTTGCCACCGCCTTGAAAAACCCATCTTACTCATAATGCTAAGTATAAACCACCACTCAACCCAGTCATATGCTTTGCTAAATTCAAGCTTGAGTGCTATGGATCCATTTTTTCCATTGTTTTTTTCTTCTCAGAGTATGTATGCATTCAAAAGCTGTTAATGCATTATCAGTAATATTCCTACCTGCAACAAAAGCACTTTGGTTCTCTGATATGAGAGTTGAGAGAACTCTCTTAAGTCGGTTAGCAATAATTTTGGCAATAATTTTATACAAAACATTGCATAAAGAAATAGGACGAAAGTCTGTAACCTTATCAGCATTATGTTTTTTTGGAATAAGAACAATATGAGTATGATCAATACGTACCAAAGATTCACCATCATTTAAGACACAGAGACTGGTATTAACAATGTCGTCTCCTATCAAATGTCAATGTGTTTGATAGAAAATAACATGCAATCCATCTGGCCCCGGAGCCTTGTATGGACCTAGAGACATAGCTGCCTCCTTCACCTCTTCTGGAGTGAACGATCGTTCTAGATATGCCTAATCTTTAGTGGATAGAGAAGAATGAATGCCTCGAATTGCTGTCTCAACTGTGCTTTATATTGGATTAGAGGTAGTGAATAACATTTCAAAGTGTCTTTGGAAGAGACTATATCATCATTAGAAGTAAATTCAGCCCCATTATCATCTACTAGGCTTAAAATGCAATTCTTCTTTCTACGGCTAGATGCTTTGGCGTGGAAAAATTTGGTATTTCTATCACCATCCCTAAGCCAATTAATTTTGGAACGTTGAAGCCAATATTTCTCCTCTCTGCTGAGTAAATGGTGGATTTTTGCTTCTAGCTCACAGATGTGTTGCATAACTTCACCAACATTTCTTCTATTGTACAGGCATTTGAGTTCATCTTTCAATACTAAGAGCTTTCTTTTCCAGTTCCCAAAGTGGATTCTACTCCATTTAGAGAGGTCATTGGAACATCCTTCAAGGATATACACTAAAGCCTTCATATCAATAATCTTCCCATATTCCTGTCGTCTTTTTATCCATGATTCTTGCAGCATGTTATCATACCTCTCATCTGTGATCCACCATGGTTCAAATCGGAAGTTACTCTGCCTCTTACCTTTTTCAGTACATGTATTCTTTTGAGCCATCTTGAGTAGAATATGCTAATGATCTGATCCCATAAATTCCAAGTGAGTTACAACGGCATCTGGAAAAAGAGATTGAGCCCTTTCATTTCAAACAAACGATCCAGTCTTTCTTGGATATGGAAGCTGCCATATCGCTTATTTGTCCAAGTAAATGTTGGCCCTTCAAATATGATGTTAGCAAGCAAGAAGTCCATAAGAGCTTTCTTGAAGGCGTTCATTTAGGCTTCTGATCGATCAACCCCTCTTTCTTTCTCAAAGATATATGTAATTTCATTAAAATCCCCTCTCCCAAAACAAATTCATGGATATGAGTTTACTGAGCTCAGTTTCCTCAACAAGTCCCATGAAAATTTACGCATTTCGACACTTGGATGTCCATAAAATCCAGTGAAACGCCACATTTTGTCATGAAGCTTAACTACAACATCTATATGGCCTTGTGAAAATAAAAGAAGTGTAACATTGCACTCTTCATTCCACATCAATATTAAACCCCCACTGCGCCCTTTACTGTCAACAACAAAACAATGATCAAACCCTATCTTAGTTTTTAAGTTACTAGCTTATGATCCAAAAAGCCTTGTTTCGGATAGGAAAACAAGGTTGGGAGCCAGTTTACGAACAATATTCCTCAAGTTAAACAACGAGACAGGGTTCCCCTTACCCTACATGTTCCAACTAAGGCAATTCATAGTTTGATATTATGCCATGTCTCATCCGTCACTATATCTTTTTCTTGTTTCTATTACAGCCAGTTTGCACATCATTACTTCCACCAAAACTAACTTAATTTAAATACTCTAATCAGCCAGTTTGCACATCATTACTTCCACCAAACTTAATTCAAATACCATATTCAAACGTTTGGTAGCAACAATTATCACTCAATTCCTCCAGATAGTCCCTTTGACATTACCTTAATATTTATTATTAAGGTAATTGGTGCATTAATATTGAACCTAAAGTAATCATCGCTTGTAGGCAGTGAACTCTAATGCTCTCATATAAGTTGATCTTACCATAAATAGAATCTGTTGAGTGAAGCTCCAAGTAGCACCAGCAAGAACTCGTTGGCTATCCGCCTCATATCAAAAGGGAAAAAGAAGATGTGCCGCTGATCAGTTCCGTCCACTCGTACCCGACCTTCTGTTCGGCAACTCTGCCTCAGAGTATTTTCAAGTTTTGCCCAAGTTCCTGATTGTTAGAACTGATAAATAATTGTAACCCTAAAACATACCTAGTACAGTTACAAAATGGGAAAATTGTATAATCTATATGTTAATTAAACGAATCGAGTTTGAGGTACAATCTTACCACAATTTTCCCGCCACTTTTCCTAGAAGTAGGGATAATTTAGTGTTTTTTTTGTTTCCAAATGCGGTAGTCATTGCGTAAATACTTTCTATATTTGATTTGTTTAATTTCTATATGAGTTGTCTTCAAAATTTTCAAGTTATCTTATCTTCACAATTCTATCTTATCTTCATGATTCGATACTCGAGTGACCTTATATCATTTTTTCAAATTTTTCTTTCATTCCCATGAAAATCTATATAATCCCCTCCATGATTTCTGATGTATTATTCCTATATTTTCTGCTCTTCATTCAAGGGTTTGATAACTTACTAAGATACCATTATATCACGTGGGTCTTGGCGTCAAATAAAGTTAATATTTGATGATTTTTATGAATTGATTATTTATATCATATGAAAAGATTGAAATTGTTATAGCATGGCCCAACTTAGTGTCAGGCCCATTAGGAGTCAAGTCCGGCCCGTCTACCGTCTTCTCATATCTGAGCCGTTGATTCCCAAATGTAAATCCTGTCCGTTGGTCTTTGTATATATATTTTCCCTCTGCGCGTTTTAGGATTATCACTTACTAGTCGAAGTTTGTAAACTACATTCTTTCTTTCTCTCAAATTAGGGTTCATCGAGTTGTGTCTCTAGGCAGTCCTTAGGTGATAGTGCTTAGGGTTTTGTAGTTGATCTGAGTGATTAACTTGTTAGGCCGAGTCCCTAGTTTGTAAGTAGTGTTGGGTGTCTTCGATTTGGTTGTATAGGCGATAGGGTCTTGCGTGTTTTCCCATTCGTGTGTTGTAATCTTGTGTTGGTTGGTGTTTGCTCGGTGCGGTGGCCGGATCTACCCCTGGTGGAGCCTCAACGAGTGCGTTTGAGGAACCCCTAAAAAGGTTTCTTGAATCCGCTCGGGGTCCTTCGGGACCACTCCCCAATCTTGGTGTTCTTCTGTTATTTTCTGTTTTCTGCACTTTGTCTTGCGTGAATTATTGACAACAAGCCGCGATCCGTTTTTTTCCCTTACAGAAATAAAATATAATTATGCTTGAACAAATATATGATATTATACTAAGACATCAAGTTTTTCACCTTTTTTTTTTTTTTACATGTGTGAGAATCTAATTTCTCAAATCCTTATAATAAGTTAGATTATTTTAAATTATTCTCTCCAAACACGGGTGGAAAAGTTAGTAAGAGCTTATAATAATGTCCCAATACAAATCATACTAGAAGAAATGTGAGCATATTTAGAAACTTATTTAGGAAAGACAACTTTAGATATATATGTTACAACTAAACGGGTAAAATTAGAAGAGATAAGACGATGAATGGCCAGAGGTGATAACCCAAGAAACTTTACAAGTTTTATTAGAGAATTAATTATAGAAAATGACATGAGTAGAGATAACACAGACAAACAAAATAAGGCATTAGAAGAATTAGAAAAGTTAACTTAACATGAAGTATGTACAACCATTTTTATTAGATTTTGAGGGGTTAGTAAATAACTTTACCTAAATTACAAACTAAGGTTCCTAATTCATATTTATCATTTCTTTTGATTTTATTGATGATTTCTAAATTTTCTAGGTCTATTTGTTTCATCAATCGTCCTACCCTATAAAAAAAAAATGAAGGATTGAAATAGGGGCTTTGATACCAAGTCCTAGAGCTTTGCTATTATAGTTTATTTCAAAAATTTTAGTCTATTTCTATTAATAGTACCAAATTTCTAGACTTACTTCTACTATTTTTATTATTACAACTATAATTTTTAATAAAGTCATCATTAAATAAAGGTTTTTAATTAAAATCATTCCACTAGAAATTTTAAATGGGTAAAAACAAAGATTTTTAAAAACAATTTGAAAACCCAGATTTATTTTTCTTTTCTAAATAAAGAAAGGTTTTATTGAAGTCTTCACAACTACTTTGGATGGCTAAAATCACTAGTTTTAAAATCGTTTTCAATTTTCAGTATAAAAGTTAGAATGCTCTTCCGATCTATTTAATAAAATCTTTCTGCCGACTAAAAGTCTTAAAGAGCTAAAAAAACTTCAAATAAAATTTTCAACTAAACTTTTTTAAATGAATACAAACAAAAAGCTTTAAATAAAGTCTTTACGTTTTCTAAATAATTTTAGAATTTTCTATTTAAAATCCTAACTTATTTTCTGTAGGTTCTACTTTTATTATCAAGCTTTCTAATATCTAGGAATTCAATTAATGAAAAAAAGAAGTCTTACTATTTTTTAGCTTTACTTTATTTTCTCAGGATCTTTTTACCAAGAAGCTCTAACACCGAAAGATAGTTTTCTCAATAATTTAACTTCCTAATATGTTAAGAGGAGCACCTCTATTGCTATCAATTATTTGTTAAAGTAAATAACAAAAAGGGCTTATTTTTTAAGAGTAACTAGCACACATAATTAAAGAATGTAAAAGAATAATATAGGGTCCTTTTAGAAGACTTCACCATTCAGCATGCCAACTTTTCACAATATTTTCGAAAGGACCAAACATTATCCGTGTTTTTATTGACCTTTGGAGAGAGTCTAAGACTGTAACCTTAGAAGAGTTTTCGTCATGTTTAATAGGCCAAACAAGTCACTATATCCAAAAAAAAGAGGCTAATAACGTTTTAAAAATATTGAGAATATTGCCAAAGAGGCTTAGCCTATTTGGTTAGGGGGCCTAGGTTGAGGTACTAGGACTTAGAGGTCCCAGATTCGATTCCCCTATATGGTGTATTTTCTACATTTTATTGTATCATGTATTTTCACTATATGTGGGTTTGTATTGTTGATTTTATTGGTGCTCCGTTTCAGTATGATAAATATCTATGCACATTTGTGCTACTATATATGATGCAGATTTGTAATTGTAAAAAAAAAAAAAAATTTCTGAGAATATTTGTATGCAAGAAGCTTGCAACTTACTAGGCTTTTCTTCTTTTAAATCTTGCCCCAAAAATATAATAAATAAAAGCTGAAGAGCAACTTACAAGTAGTCTTTTTATTGCACAATTTGAAGATTTATACAAATTTCATCTTACAATTGAAAAACACACAAAGTTAACTTGTTCACTCTTTTTTTTTTTTTTTTTTGCTCTCTGCTTTACTTTTTTTACTCTTTTTCTCACGCTGCCTTGTATTACAACACTGCTCTCCTTTTGTGGATACAATGAAATGATCTGGTTCATACAAGTGTATTTATATTTGTATGCTTATGATCTAAGCCGTACCAAATTTCTAGACTTATTTCTACTATTTTCACTGTCTCAACTATAATTTTCAATAAAGTCTCTAAATAAAGTTTTCTAATTAAAACCCTTCAACTAGAAATTTTAAATGGCTAAAAACAAGGATTTTTAAAAATAATTTTAAAACTTAGATTTTTTTCTAAAAACAGAAGGACTTAGTTGAAGTCTTCTCAACTTATACTTTAAATGGCTAAAATCAATAGTTTTACAAGAGTTTTAAATTTTTAGTTTAAAAGTTAGAGTTCTAACTAATATATTTAATAAAATCTTTCTCCCAATTTTGCTCCATGAACTGCAACTGGGTGCTCAAGCCGTTGGTGATTTAGGTGTATGCTGCTTCAATTTCATTTTCACATGACAATCACATTTTAATCACACAACTGCTCCATGGCTGAGTTCAATATAGCAAGGAACAGATTTGTACCTGTGAACTATGAGAAGAATTTTTCGGAGGACACTAAAGCAACAAGTTATGTAGTGCCGCTAGTGACACTTATGCCGAAAATATAGCAAGAATGTTGATGGGATACTTTCACAAGACTTAACTTCATGGAAAATTCTAACTGCTTGAATTCACTCAGCAATTGCCTAAGGGAGTTTGGGACGTTTTGAAGACTTGGATGCAAATTGCAAGACAATTGTTTTACAGTATAAAACGAGAATATCAAACGAAAAACTTGGAACCTTGTTATTGTTGGAAATAGTAGTATATTTTGACCAAATATTTGTGGTCTCGGCACTTGGTGTGTGCGAGAGATATTTAAATCGAACGCGTTTATAGTACGTTTGGTCTCGTTGAACTATTTCCGGGTGAACGAGAAATTATGGCCTAAAGGTGACACCTTGAAACTATGTAATTCGGATAATGAGTAAATATTTCGTACCTCAGGTCAAAATATTTTGTATCTTAGGTAAAAAAATAACAGGTTAAAAGACCTATTTAATTAAATTTGCTATTAAGACCTAAGTGTGACTAATTAAGAGAATTAATTAGTTATTATCCTAAGTAAATTTGTCATCATCCGAATTTATGTTTGGGATTATGTTTATTAATATCCAATTTGGTGAATTGGTGCAACCATTTGAAGGAAAAGCCGAAAGTTGTAATTTCAATTGGTTTATCCAATTTTGGCACATCTTGGCATTTGTTGTGTCTATTCATTGACACATTTTGGCATCTTATTAATAGACCCCCTCACTTGTGCATTTTCATTCAATTTTTTTGCATTCAACTATTTCTTTCCAAAAATTCATAAAGAGAGTTTGTGACATTTCTCGGTTTACTGTGTCTTGTGGTTTGAAGTGCTTCAATGCAAGTCGTTTGCCATTGTATCTTGGGAGACGATTGCTGATCAACCGTAAGCACCTAGGCGGGGCAAAAACGTCTTAAAGACATAGAGTATAACTCTAGCCTCGGCGTTTTTCATACTAAATTCTGCATTATTTATTCTACTCGGTTTAAGTAAGTTTACGGTTTAGTTTCGAATATAATTTGCACCATTTTATATATTTATTTTTCCAACAAGTTTAAGACTTTTTTGAAAATCCATGCATATTATATTCTGTTGATATATGCTTATGCCGTTTTAAGTTTTGTGGACGTAGCATTTAAATTGTCTTGATTAGTTGCAATTCATATATCACTAAATATTTGCAATTCATATATCACTAAATATTTACATAAGCACTTATTATATATTTTAGTATTCTGCATGCATTCTAATTCAAAATATATGATTATATATATACATTGGAACCTCATTCACATTCTGGAAAATTGTTTAATCATTGTTTGATAATCATTTGCATGCATTAGTTGCTGCAATTCATTCAATGATTGATAATTATTTGCATGCATTAGTTTTTGCCATTCATCATTGACAAACATATATATTTGTTAACTTGTGTATTTTAAGCTATCCACATTTGCACCCCTCTCACATGCTTCTCTTCTCTATCTCATAGTCTAAAATTTAATTTTGCATGTAATCCTACTTGTTTTCACGTGTTGCAATATTTGGCATATATATAAATAATAGTTTATTGTAATTCTGCATTTAAGCATTTGCTTTTAAGTCATGTTGTATTCAACTTGTGTTACGATTGGTTGTTTATTACATATCATTATTTGATTGTCGAACTTCTATTTCTTATAACAGAAATGGATTCAAACGGAAATAATGTCACTCATACTACTAATGTTCCACCAACTCATGTTTTGCCATGGTAAGAAGCCCGAGAAGTTCACGAGAGTTGATTTCAAAAGATGGCAGCAAAAGATGCATTTTTATTTGACAACCTCGAACTTGGCAAAGTTCTTGAAGGAAGATCGTCCGGTTATACAAGAGGGGCCAAACAATTATGACACATTGATTGCATTGGATGTTTGGAAACATTCTGACTACCTATGCAAGAATTATCTTCTAAATGGTTTGGACAATACTTTATACAATGTACATGGTAACATGAACTCTGCCAAGGATGTTTGGGAGTCATTGGAAAAAAAGTATAAAATGGAAGATGCTGGCACTAAGAAATTCTTTGTTGGCAAATTCTTAGACTTCAAAATGGTTGACTTCAAATCTGTGATCACTCAAGTTCAAGAGTTGCAAATTCTTCTTAATGACATCCGTGCTGAAGGGATGAGTCTAAGTGAGACGTTTCAAGTGGCTGCAATTGTTGAAAAGCTTCCTCCTTCATGGAAAGACTTCAAAAACTATCTCAAGCATAAACGTAAGGAGATGAATTTAGAAGACTTGATTGTTCGGTTGAGGATTGAAGAAGACAATCGCAAGGCTGAAAAGAAAAATGGAGGACAAATTATGTAAGCAAAGGCCAATGTGGTGGAAACTAGTTCAAGAAACAATAAGAAGAGAAAGCTTTCTGGATATATGCATAAGAAAGACCATAAGAAGAGTGCTAAAAAGTTCAAAGGCAACTGCCACAATTATGGAAAATATGGACATCGGGCTAGTGATGTCGCATGCTGAAAAAGCAAAATGCTCAAGCAAATATAACTGAAGTTGATACATTATCTGAAGGGGTACAAGAATTAAATTCATCTGCTATTGTTTTTGAATGCAACAATGTTGGAAACCCAAAGAAATGGTGGATAGAGATTGGTGCTACTCGCCATATTTGTGCTGACAAGGCGATGTTCTCTACTTACAAACCTATTGAGGAAGAACAATTGTTTATGGGAAATTCCTCAAGTTCAAAGGTTCAAGGACAAGGGAAAGTAACTTTGAAAATGACTTCCAGCAAAGAACTTGTTCTCAACAATGTACTACATGTGCCTGACATCCGCAAGAACCTTGTATCCGGAGCTCTACTTATAAAAAATGGCTTCAAGTTAGTATTTGTAGCTGATAAATTTGTACTCACTAAAAATGAGATGCATGTAGGAAAGAGATACCTTTTTGATGGGCTGTTCAAGATGAATGTCCTTACTATTGTACCAAAATCAAGCAATAATAAAAGTACAAGTGGTTCTGCTTACTTTGTCGAGTCTTTTTGTTTACGGCATAATATATTGGGACATGCAAATTTTAAATCAATTCGTAAATTGATGAACTCCAGTCTGTTGCCTAGTCTCCAGTTTGATCGTAATCATAAATGCAAAATTTGTGTTGAAGCTAAGTTAGCTAAATCACGATTTTACTCGGTTGAAAGAAATACAACGCCTTTAGAATTAATTCACACAGATATTTGTGATTTGAAGTTTGTACAAACTCGAGGTGGTAAAAAGTATTTTATTACTTTTATTGACGCTTGCACAAGATATTGCTATGTTTATTTGCTAAGAAGCAAAGATGAGGCACTAGATGTTTTTAAACATTATAAGAATGAAGTTGAAAATCAACTTAGCAAACTAATAAAGATTATTCGCAGTGATAGAGGAGGAGAATATAGAGCACCGTTTGAAGAATTTTGTTCAGGATTGGGCATTATTCATCAAACTACTGCACCTTATTCACCTCAATCAAATGGCATTGCTGAACGCAAAAACTGAACTCTTAAAGAAATGATGAGCGCTATGTTGATAAGTTCGTGATTCCCTCAAAACTTGTGGGGGAAAGCTATCATCTCGGCTAATGTCATTCTTAAGAAGATACCCCGAAAGAAAATGAATGAAACTCCATATGAATTATGAAAAGGACATAAGCCTACCTATAAATACTTGAAAGTGTAGGGTGTTTGGCTAAGGTAGAAGTACCAAAGCCTAAACAAGTCAAAATAGGTCCTAAAACCGTTGATTGCATATTTATTGGATATGTTTATAATAGTAGTGCATATTGGTTTTTGGTACACAAGTCAGATATTCCTAATATACATAAAGGCACTATCATCGAATCAAGGAATGCTGCGTTTTTTGAACAAATCTTTCCTTGTAAGGACAAGAAAGAAATAAGTTCTAATAAGCGAACTTATGATGCTGCCAATGATAATGACAACCATCAAAATAATGAAGAACCTAGACGCAGCAAAAGGGCTAGAAAGTCTACGTCTTTTGGTCTAGATTTTCTAACATATATGGTAGAGAATGATCCGAAGACATTCACTGAGGCAATGTCTACTCCAGAGGCTCCATTCTGGAAAGAAGCTATAAACAGTGAGATAGAAGCTATCATGCAAAATCACACTTGGCAGCTCGTTGATCTTCCACCTGGAAATAAACCTCTAGGATGTAAATAGATTTTTAAGAAAAAATTAAAAATTGATGGATCTATTGATAAATATAAGGCCAGGTTAGTAGCTAAAGGCTATAAACAAAAAGAGGGCTTGGTTTCTGTGATACTTACTCACCCATTACTAGGATTACTTTAATAAGGGTCCTAATTGCAATTGCTGCATTACATAATCTCGAGATCCATCAAATGGATATTAAAACAGCATTTTTAAACGATGAGTTAGAAGAAGAAATATACATGGAACAGCCTGAAGGATTTGTTGTACCCGGACAAGAGAAAAAGGTGTGTAAACTCGTTAAATCCTTGTATGGATTAAAACAAGCACCAAAGCAATGGCACCAGAAATTTGACAAAACAATGTTGTCAAATGATTTTAAAATTAACGAGTGCGATAAATGTGTTTATATTAAAAACACACATAATGCATACGTAATTGTATGTCTATACGTCGACGACATGCTAATTATGGGTAATAATCATGATATCATCATGAATACTAAGAAAATGTTGATAAAACATTTTGATATGAAAGACATGGATGTTGCTGATGTCATATTAGGGATTAAAATCTCTAGGACATCAGACGGACTTGTCTTATCTCAGTCTCATTATGTTGAGACTATGCTTAAGAAATTTAATATGCTTAACGAAAGTCCTGTTAAAACACCAATTGACTTAAGTTTACACTCAATGAATGTGTGCTATATAAGAATGTCACATATTAATTTTACTTTTATATGTCTTCATAGAATTGCTCTAAGAACTTTTGTTGTTAATAAAGTGCTCCGCAAAGTCACTTCCAACATGATAACTTTGGTCAACTATTTTCACAATGGTGCCCACGATTATAGAACATTATTGATTCAAAGTAAGCA